>FJUW01000033.1:432555-634031 GCA_900074885.1 Rhynchosporium graminicola
TAAGTATAAAGAAGACCTTATAACTACTAGTATTATAATACTAGTAGTACGGAATCGCTTTAACTATTAACTAGTACTACTATAACTATTATACTTACTAACGAATTCAAGTGCCGCGCGATAAGAAACCGGGCCTCCTCTAACCTCTGCTTATACTATTATATCTATAGGAATATATTATAGTCGACTACTATAGCTTTAATTACGATAAATATAGCTATAATAACGTTCTCGTATTTATCGACTATTTTAGTAAATAAGTAATTAGTATTCTATACCGAAAGACCTCTAATACGCGCGACCTTATAAAGCTTTACTTATACTATATATACTACTATTTCGGAGCTCTATTAATAATTACCTCTAATAGAGGGCCTTAATTCGTTTCCTGTTTTTAGACTATAGTTATTATGATTCTCAGTACTAAAAGATAGCTTTCTATAGTAGACTACTTATAAATAGATAGCTAAATAGAGATCTATAACTAATATCTCTAACGCAGATTACGACCTTTTATCTCTTACTATTAAGATAACTAATCGGAATTCTTACTTATTATAAACTACGCCTAGATAACTTTTCCTTACGAATCCCTTAGAGGTCTCTTACCCTTTAAAGTTATTTATAGATATATACCTCGCGTTAATTAGAATTAGAAAGACTTACTTAACTCTATTACACTTACTAATAAGTTAAATACTTAGTAAGCTCTAGATTACGCTAATTATCTGCACGACGCTTAAACTACCGCTTAATTAAGCCTCTAACGTATATAAGCTAAGATATCCTAATCCTATAATCGCTTACGCTATAAAGTCGACTTTACTATAGATAACCTTATCTAGCTAGATATACGCTACTTTACAAGTACTTAACCTAGTAAAAAACTCGACTTCCTAACTAACAGACTCTTCTATATAATTAAAAAGGTCGGAAGCTCTTATTATCTAGAGCTCCCTACTAGTATGAAATTATATAACGTATTCCCTACTACTAAGCTACAGAAGTATCTAAATAACCCTTTACTAGGATAAACCTTATTACTACTACTACTTATTAATATTACTAGTAATAATAAATAGGAGATCGAAGATATACTTACGTGCCGTAAGCAGCGCAATAGCCTCTTATACCGAGTTTCCTAGTTAAATCAAGATATCGATCTTATATAGTATAACGCTATAGACGTTAAATACGCTCCTGCTAAGCTATAATAATTCCACCTTAATAACCTAACGTAAGCTAGACCTCCTGCTAAACTACCTGATTAGCTGAAAGCTTTCTATAATAGAATTAATAATTACGACTACCTTAATAGTAATAAGGAAATAGACTAACGCTCGAGGGCGAGCTTTTTTCGGAGGGGGGAGTAGTATAATAACTAGTTAGGTTTAGAGGTTTCTCCCTATTAGTAGAAACACTTACTACTAAGCGAGATTACACGAGTAGAGTTTAGGGGCTCCTTTTCATATATATACTTCCTTTCTCTCTCTACTTCTTCACTCCTTAGTTGTAGATTCTCAAGTGATTCTTACTACTTCATATTCATACTAATATGAGATCTTATTACTCATGTAGTTTTAAGACCTTTCTAGAGTAAGCGTCATACCTACTTGTTTATTCTTACTTGTATACCGCCTTGAGTCTTGTGTCGTTACACTAGAATAGAAGAAGGCTATTATTAAGGAGTACTAATCTCTTAAAGAGAAGTCGACTTAGAAGACTATAAGTCGCTCTGATATGCTAAAAGGGTATAGAGTACTAAGTTCTTATCTAGTTTTCAAGACTAAGAGAGATATAGATAGTAAAATCGATAAATATAAGGTTAGATTTATAGTCTAAGGTTATATATAACGATTTAGTCACGATTATAATTAGATATATACCGGAGTCTATAAATCTTCTACTTAGAAGATAAGCTTAGTAGTTGCAGCGGAGTACGACTTAGAAGTCGAATAGTTTAATATAGTAATAGTATTCTTATATAGTAAAGCTGATACCCTGATATATATTAAATTGCTACTATTTTATAGATAATTTAGGCGTAGACTTATAGACGAGGAATATATACTCTTGCTAAAGGCTCCATACGATCTGAAGTAGTCTCTACGCCTCTAGCAAGAGATACTACGTAAGGAGTTCCGTATTATCGACTTTATACCTTTATAAACTGATAATTATATATATATTAACTAAGAAACTAGAATAATTATTATTACTTATATCGACGATTTTCTAGTTATCTTAAAGGCTAGACTAGCTCTTAAAGAGCTTAAGAAGAAGATTCTTATTATATTCGATATTCTATTAGCTAGACTAGCTAAATACTTCCTTAGCGTTAGAATTATACGTAACAGAGAGAAGAAGACGATTTCTCTTTACTAAGATACATATATCGATAAGATATTAGATCGATTTGGAATAACTAATTATAAGAGTGCTAATACGCCTTTTGCTACTAGTTCAGAGGTTTCTATAGTTAAATTCAAGGGAGTAGCTACTCTATAAGAAATCAAGCTATATTAATAGCTTTATAGTAGTCTATAGTACCTAGCTTATACTCGCTGGGATATACTATACTACTACTCTATACTATTATAATTTCTGATAAATCTATTACCTTAATACCTTGCGAGCGCTAAGAGAGTACTTACGTACCTATAAGGTACGAAATACTACGCTACGACTTACAGAGGAGATATTACTAATAGAGATAAGATGAAATTAAGAGGTTTCTGCGACTCTAATTAGGCCGGTAACCGAATTAATAGAGTATTATATACCGGAGTCTATTTCTTCCTTATAGGAGGTGTTTTCTCAGCTATTTCAAAGCGATAGACTACTATAGCTCTTGCCTCTACGGAAGCAGAGTATATAGCTATATACGCATTTACTAGAGAAGAATAATAGATAAGCAAAGTACTAAAGGAGCTAGGCTATAATAAGCCAGACTCTAGGAGTATAGAGATATAGTGCGATAATCAGGGAGCTTTATCTCTATCGGAGAACCCTGAATTATACTAGCATACTAAGTATATTAATATCAAATTCTACTACTTTCACTAAGAGGTCGCTAGAGGTTATTTAGACCCTTAGTATATACTCTCAAAAGAGAACGCGGCAGATAGTTTCACTAAACTACTTAGCTTATAAGACCTTAAGGCCTTTATAATAATACTGAATATAACTATTTTATACCTAGAATAAGGGGTATAGATATTAATTAGGAAGACTAATTATCTTAAAGGAATTACGGAACCTGTAGTTTATCTAGTTCACATGATATTAAGGTATAGTTCTAGTCTCCAGGGGTATTACTATATATACGCATACGATAGTATAATCGACTAATTATAGAAGAAATTAGATTACTTATACCTATAGAAGTTACTAACTTAGTAGTATCTCTATAGAGGGGTATATTGCGAGGATATGGGTCTTGGTATAGATTAGGTGACTATAGTCACGTGCATAGTCCGTGCGGATATTCCTAGATAATACCTTTAGTCAACTCTCTATAGTAATTAGTACTATAATGCAACTAATAACATTCAACTACTCTATGCCTTACTCTGAAGATCAACGTAACCTTGCCATAATTATCAAAAAGTAGAGCTTTCAGCTATAAGAACTTATTTGATTAACATAAGATTACTTCAAGGCATGTCCATAGCACTCGCCTATTTAGGGGTATATCTCGAAGCCTGATTCTAGGCGTAGCGATGATATATATAGTATTGAATGTTGAAAGTCTAGATAAGATCTATGTAACTTAGATATCGCTGGATATAATACGAGAGTTCCAAACTGAGTTCAGTTCAGTTTCAGGTAGATTTTCATTTCGGCGTTCATTCGATTATAGACCTGTGAAGTATCTTGTCGCTAATCAACCTTATTTTAAAAGCAACCTTGTTTCTCTTGCTTTCCTATGCTGCCCACGGAGTACTCGCTAAGGACGAGATGAGGGCAAATATCTCTCGGGCGAAGCGATTTCGGACTTTGTAGTATATCAATAATTGAATATTTCAAAGCTTTCAAAAGGGTAAGTGATTAAAGGTGATAACTTCGAGTAATGATCGGAGATATTGTTGTGACCTACGTATCGACTTACGACCTTGAAACATAGCTGGCCATTTCTCGTTCTGCTGAAAACGAATTTTCCCAGCATCGTAAAGGCCGCAGTTGTCCTTTGCTCAGAAGTTCCACGTTTTCCCTATGTTTTCACTGACTCGTGTGAGCTAGAGCTCCCCGCATTATTGAATAATGGGCGGCTAAAGACTTACGCCGAGAATGCTAAGCATTCACGACATGTGAACGGAATATTCATACGCTTCGCCTAGGACATTGCCATTGAATTGTAATTCCTATACGTCCTATCAATTCAAAGTTGCTTTCTGCTGAAACAAATTCGAAAAATTTCCTGATTCCCGATACTTCTTGCTCCCTGACTGTAGTTTTTCGAGTAAAGCACAAATCTCAAGATTGTTATCTTCTAGCTGCGTCTGATTTTGTCGACAGCAGACTCTCAGAAAGGTCCGAATCAAGCTTTCTTTCAATGGCTACAAAACGGCACTACACTCCAATTGTCGTTTTTGTTGGGTGGACGTGTTCCCGGTTCAATTTGACATAGCGTTCCTGTCGGCTTTGAACAAGTCTTGGGAAAATCTACTGACTTGAAACGACGTTCAAGACATATCTTGTAGCAGTTCAAGATGCCACAATCACTAGGACATACTCAACCTCCCTCACAAGAACAAACGCAAACACCACCTCCAGAACCATCAATATCCCACCTCGACAAAGTATTCTACCTCTTCGGCAATCCAATAGCACACTCCCTCTCGCCTCTCCTACACTCCACAGTCTACGCCTCACTAAAGCTAAATTATGCATATCTCCTTTACGAGACTCCCTCAATAAGCGCCTGTCTTGCCCTCACCAAGTCCCCAAACTTTCAAGGCGCAGCCGTAACGATGCCCCACAAAGTAGCCATAATACCTCATCTTGATGTCCTCACACCGGAAGGATTAGCTATTGGCGCGATCAACACAATCTTCCTCCGCGCGGCACTAGATGGCCGTCGTCTCCTCTGCGGGACTAACACAGATTGTATCGGGATCCGGGAAGCAATTCTACAGAACACAAGTCCGGTACAATCAGCCGGTATGAAAGGTCACCCAGGAATGATTATTGGAGGAGGAGGAACATGTCGTGCGGCTGTTTACGCACTTAGGACTTTCATCGGCTGTGAAGAGATATATCTCATCAACAGAGATAAATCCGAAGTCGATGCCGTGATCGCGGAATGTGCGGCGAAAGGATTCGGTGATAAGCTTCGGTACGTGGCGTCTATCGAGGAAGCAGAGAAGCTAGCTGCGCCGAGAGTGATGGTCAGCGCTATCCCTGACTTCGAGCCGAAGAGTGAGGACGAGATCAGAGCGAGGTGCATTGTGGAAATGATTCTGGGTAAGAGTGAGAAAGGGGCACTTCTAGAAATGTGCTATCATCCGAATCCGGATACAGCGATCGCGAGACTTGCAGAGAAGAGCGGGTGGAACGTCATTGGTGGGATTGAGGCTATGATTGTACGTATTGCGGAAGCCCCCTTTCCCTCCTTTCAATGTTGTGGAATTTTTTGAGACATCATATATGATTTCTATTTTCCTACAACGCAAATCTATCAATAGGCAAACGCTAACCTCCTATGCGTAGTGGCAAGGTTTGGAGCAGGACAAGATTTGGTTGAGGAGGAAGGCGAGTTCTTTGCCGGTGAAAGAAGTCAGGAGGGTCTTTGCTCTCAAGGAGACTAAAGCTCGTCTATAAGTGGACGCGGAGATGTTGAGAAACTCACGAATCACGTTTCTCAAGCTGCATATGATATGAGGCGTTGTTGGGCTTACATCACTATTGATTGTAATTCTAAGCGAATTCACGACAGAGGTCATTCCGGAGGCAAAGTTATCAGAATTTTACATGACTTGGAAATGTCACTTTGCGTAACTTGCAAAATTTTTTTGCGACTTTGGTGCTGGCTGTAATTGATGCCCCGTAGGAGGTTGCTCTAAATCTGTAAATATGTCGGAAGACTATACCTAGCTGGGCAGGTTTTTGCTTGCCCGAAGACGAATTTCTATAACCTTTTTGTAATCGCCTCATCATGTACAAATGAGTCTTGCCACAAAGCAGGCACTAAATTCTACTCACATCTTCTCCGTCACAAGATTCATGACTCTAGTCGTATGCTACATATTCAAGCTCCAGGCCTCGAATAGTCCAAACTATCAACCCTCTTCCATGTCTCCCTTACCACCCTCTCCTGGGCCTGCCTACCGGTCTCTCCCTCCGTATCACCAGCCGGCCTTATCGCCAAGTAGAGACGACTTCCTAGCTTGACCTCCTCAACAGGATCAGTTTCTGGATTCTTTGGAGGATTCGCAGAAGTGATCAAGCCACCTGCCTCGCGTAAAATGCATATTCCAGCCGCGACATCCCTATGGAAAGGATTCAGTTAATGACTCGCCTAGAGAAACTACGATAAGATAGAAAGAGATGAAAGAGTTGACACACCATTCCCAGCAACCTCCCTCCCACCAGATGTCGAAAGCGCCGCTTGCAACATACGCCAGATCTAGCGTCGCACTATATAATCATAAATCAGTCTCTATTAGAATTCGCATAATCTAACTCATGTCTCTCAACAGTAGAAGAAACTTCTGCTCTCCACTCAAGGACAAAATAACTCACCTCCCCAAACTTCTCACTCCATGAACCATCCCGCCCTTTCCATCCCGACCCCCAATCTCCGCCGCCATATTCATAAAACTCCCAATCTTCCTCCTCATATTCCCACCCTCCACATCCCTCCTATCCTTTCCCCACTCACAACTGAAAATACAACCCTTTGGCGCCTCTTTCCCGAGAACCTGTTTCGGGTTATTGACATACGGTAATGCTCGTCGTGGTTTAGTAACATGGGCATCATCTTGGAAAGCGCCGTGGCCAGTTAGAGCTGAGTAGGTGGTATCGAGCATTGGTTGATAGATGATGCCGACTACAGGCTGGTGGTCGAGACAGAACGCGATGGAAACGCAGAACATGGGGAAGAGATGTGTATAGTTTACTGTTCCGTCGAGGGGGTCGACTATCCATGTTGGTGAAGCGGTCACGAGGTAGTCTTTGGATGAGCCACTGCTGTACGTTTCTTCGCCGATGAACCTAGAAATATGTCAACAATTCTCTCTGTATAGTTGGAGAGTGCTCGCATAATACGAGGATGGCCGGATACCCAAGTTCTACTTTCAATATCGAATCCCGCGAACTTTACAGCACAATATAGTACTCAAATCAAAACAAGATGAGAACAGACCTACTTATGATCCGGGAACCTGCCAAAAATTTCCTCCTTGACAAAAGCCTCAACATCTGCAGTCCAACATGTGATCAGCTCAATATATCATTTCATGCTTTCCTTTTCCACAAGCATCTCGCTCACTCACCTAAATCCGTCTGAGTCACAATATCGACAGCATTCATTTTCTCCAACTGCGGACCCGATTCCCTCCCACTCTGAGCACCACATCTCTTTTCCACGCCCTCGAGCAAGATTTTGCCTGCTCTACGGCCGAGATCTAGCGCAAATGTGTAGATCTCTTGGAGTTCGGCGTCGGGCATTGTTATGAGAGACATAATCAGTCGGTTGTCTCTATATGAGCATGTGCTTGGATTTGGACTGAGTCCTGCAGCTTTGCGAATGTGCTCAGGTACTTTGGTTTGGAATGTTCTGTTACCCGATTGTAAACGTCAATAGCCGCAATCTGGGGGCCAGGGGAAAGTCCTCTGCCGCCGTATTAAAGCATATTATGACGATCGCGAGCTTATATCATTGTCAAGCTACTGATCTAAGTCACTCAGTCGATAAGGGAGCGAGGGGAGCACTTCTAAATCATATATTGTGTCAATGTCATAGAATCTGAACATTTCAGCAGCTGGTGGCCTTTCCAAAACGATCAACTCAGCTTTAGAGCTGACCCTTCGATTAATCAGCTGTGAGTCTGCAGACCCTCCCATGACGTAGACAAGCCTATTGTGGTTATAATATTCTTTGCTCAAGTATAGTAGGAAGGTATCTTTAGAGTATATATATGTCCATGAAATATGCCATTTCTACTGGGCCCACCTGATCATCTACACCCAATGATATCCAGTACATTAACAAAACTGAAGTGTCAAGTTCATCCACCACCCCTTTGATCATCTGCCGCACTAAGTGCCTGTAATATCTGACCCACTTCAATACCCTCATTCTCATCCGCCATAACGCCATCAACACCCGCAAACCCACCCGGCATCTGATCCATTGAGTGTCCCAAGCCTGAACCGTCGAAGAAATTGTTCGTTTCAGCGTTGGAATTAGCGACCAGCTGTTGAAAAATTGTGTTCGGATGAAGAGGATCTGGTTCCTGGCAGAAGGCATAAAAATCTTGATTCATGTTATCCGAGTCAGTGAAACCGAGGTTCATGAGACTCTGATCCCAATTGCCTGCCCTATGTGGATGTTAGGTATATCATGATGCTCATAGAGAAAGACCCATATTGGTATGTTGGAGGAGGGGGTTTCAAAACAGTAGTTGGGTAGAGCCTAGAGCCAAAAATCGAATTCATCGAAGAAGCGAAGAGTACAAGGAATTTTTATACGACGAGAAAAGTGACACGAACCATTCGGTGGCATCAAGCCGCATTAACTCATTGAACATCGGATCCAACTCAACCTCCGTAGAGCTCATTGTCAACGATTGATGAAGTTGGGGAATGGAAGGTTGATTGATAGTAAAGGGAGCCTGTGGCGCCATGATTCCCGGCGGCTTAACAGCAGCCTGACGACGATGTTGCTGATTTGATGGATGCCGTTTTGCAGATCCAATGGTTGCATGAACATCTTCGTAAATGCTGCGGGGGTTCTGGGGTAACCCGTGACCTGTTGATGATGATCCGAATAATGGGCGGCTAGCTTGTAAATGGGATACATCTGAATGGACAGACATGTTGTATTAGTCGAAATTCTCCAAGGAAAGCATGAAAGAGTAGTGTATCGTATGTGCTATATTCACAATACTACTTACCCGGAGATTGTTGAGCTTCAGCCGGTGCTCGAGAGTTGTGAGGGCTGAAAGGATCAAATGCATCATAGCTTGCCAAACTCCGAGGCGTATTTCTTGACATGGAAGTGTCACTTTCTTGATCCATGATCAAGTCAAAAGCCGCCTGGCTCCTGCTTCTAGGGGCTTGAATCGTCGATCGATACGCTGCAGACGACTTGAACATCTCAAAGACGGGCCTGGGAGGGAGTCAATCGTGGCTCCAAATTCGACAATCATGGACAAACAAGAGATACAAGGTAACCCCCTTGAATTTCTCGATGGAAATCAAGGTGGAGTGCACTTACCATACTGATTTCATCGTATCAAGGCAACGATCCAGACTTCGTTTCCAATCATCAAGACCGATATGTGTACTTTCAATGCTACTATGTACCGCATGCACGATGTCATATGCTGATTTAACAAAGTATTCATAAGTTGGTGGGACGATGGGAAGACTGAATGCGTTCAAGTGCTGACTCAGAAGGTCGACAGTGTGGCAAGCTGATTGAGTACATGGCTCTAAATTGACTGGCACGTTTCCATGATTGCTGGAGAGCAGCTGTGACCTGGCTAGCGTGGTGAAATACACATTGTGCAAATGGTACTGGTGTGGCAGTAAGGACAAGCCCTCTTCACTACCTCTGGCCATTGAGTCGAAAAACAATGGTGGAGATTGAGCTTGACTCCAAACATGAAGTCTCCGCAGAAGAACAGTACTAAGATGAATAGTGCTGGCCCCGTCAGAGCAGCAGCACGCATCATTCAGAATCTGAAGAACTTGAATGAGCCGGTTGAACGTACTTAATATTGATGCTGGCAGGCGTGGATTTCCTAAGCTACTCCTCCGAACTGTGATGCAGTCCGTCCATGGATCCCATTCTTCAAGCCCATCTTCATCCAGGAGTCCAACAAGGTCCGCGTCTAACGCTCGCAAGTGTGGCCGTCGATTTAATCGAGCTGCAATGAGGGTTTCTAAGGCGAAGCATCCCAGGAAGACATGTTTGAATCTAGACTTGGCCCTTGATTGATCTGAGGGTCGATCTAATTGCAGCTCAATTGCAGATCTCACAGCTTGGCCTATCAACGACCAGGCCCGGGCGAAATGACCCATGCCGATATTTGCAAGACTGAGAATCAGCAGCGCCTGAACATGACCTGGATTCTGTCAGTTTTGCATCTCAAGAGAAAGCGCGCGAGAGTCATCGGATATGGGCAGTCACTTGGTGCCACATCCTGCGAAATGAAGGACACTGCGAAATAACGAGTGACTTTGACACCTGTGTGCGACAGGAGAAGTAGGGCTCACCAAGCTCTATATTTCCATCTTCATTTGGAACGAGTGACCTAGCTTGAGCATACATCCGTTCTGCTCTCCAGATTACGTCTCCAATGGCTCCAGGTGCGCAAAAAATATCATTGATCGCTCTACACTGAAATTTTGCATATGCTATCGCTGCCCATAGAACAGCGTTCTCACCAGATCCTGCTCTACTAGGTGTTAGTTTCGAGCGTCTAGTGATTTTTTTGCATTGCGCTTCATAATTACTAATTGGCCATTGAACAGACGCCTCGTCACCTCGACTCATGACATTATGTCCATTCACGTTGGAGAAGAAGAATCTTGCCGAGTGACTTACGATGCGCTATCCCCTTTCATTTGCGAGTATTGATATGAGGTTTTCAGAAGATCGTGCTTCTCGACAATGGGAAACCACGAATGGGTGTACGAAAAGTAGATATCCAAGAGATGCCAGGTCTCAGAAGGTAGGTCGGGAAGTGCATCAGCGCCTGCAGCTGGATTTCCATTCGATGGTGCAGCATGGGCTGGAGCATGGGCTGGATTAGGGCTGAGGACGGATTCGTATTCTCGAGGTAGAAAACTGGGCTAGAAAAACCTTAACATGCATTTTCCAAAGACCCAGCTTCTCATACATACGTCAATGTCCGAAGCATTTGGCGGTGTTTGGTGATCGTTCTGTGTCATAAGATTAGGCACACGTTCAGACCATGTAGCACTTGGATAGTCCGGGTCCGCCTGAGACCTGGAAGTGTCGTTTTCCTGAAGTGCATTTCTCTGAACAGACTTTCGTCCATGGTCATCGGATGTCATTCGTTTTCTCTTCAGTTCAGTAGGCTCTTGTGAAGAAAGGAGTTTCTCCAGCTCGCGTGAGATGGTTGACTTTCTCCATATGTCCACCAATGCGTCGGAATTGGTTTCATTATTCCAGGTAGCAAGAGGGCTCTCTTTGCCTAATGGGAGAAGATTAGTCGAGGACCATATAATAAAACTCTATGTATGCCGTGGCTTGAAGGTGTGTTCGCTACTTCATATAGCCCGTACAAATTGTAAACACTATGCAGTAGAAGCAATCAAGGAAAGTTTCCTAAAGTCCATGCATCCCAAAATTCAGGTATTCCGGAGACTTCGACACTCCAAAGTGAAAGCAAGAAAATTTGAAACTGAGAGTGGCTTACTTTCTTCATCACCAGCCAGAGCCGAGAGAATTTTGTCTCCGATTGCATCAACATCGCGGATAGTCAATCCCCATAACTTCTCAAGACCTCGAACGTATCCCTCAGGCAATCCTCTCTTCTTCACATTGGCGTCATAAGTGCATTCGCGGTCATTTGATATACATGTTGAGCAGGCCTATTACAAGTACGCTTGTTAGCATGTTTAGGTATAGCTCTTGGTTTTTCTAATCCTTCCAGGTTCCTTTAGTAGCATCCCCACATCACATACAAGAGCTCTGCGCTCTGCGTTTCGGTCCGCACATATATCTCCCGTCTATTACTTGAAGTTTTGTGTAGCAGAAACGGAATTTTTGTCCAGCACCCGAAGACATGAGATCTCGATTGCTTTCTTACCGGCTTCTTCCCGTCGCATTTATCCTTCCGACTCCTGCACTTGTCGCATGCCTGGGAAACGCGTTTCCTTGGCCCGCCGTGCTTGGATGATTTCTTTTTCAGTTCCTCTCCTTCTATTCCTGCCTTCTCGTTGTTCTCGCCTAGAGGCCCATCACCCATCCGGGCTTGTTCTGCCATTCCCGCAGCTTTGCATATGTTGTTGCGATCGAGATATAGAGGGCTCGCGGGGTCGATGCCCACCGGGCAGAGTCTCGAGAAGCGCTCATGCAGAAGTCCAGGCAATTTCGATAGACTGAAGGTCGTTCCTGCGCTTCGCCTAGTCGCTGACGCGCAGTGACGACTTGAAGCTTCGCAAAGACTTTCTGGGGAAGATGGGGAACTCCAAAGGAAAATCACTGGGCAGATGAAGCTCATGGAATAACTGGATTATGGTTGGTCGAACCGCACCTGCTGTCTCTACCCAGCATCCAGACTTGTGTGGGGTGGGGGGTTATGGGAGATTCTTTATCCGGGTCAGGGATCAATCCGTAGGGTAGGTTAAGCTTGATGAACTAGTTGATGGAGGCTTGAGTTTAATCTGGTTGTTTTTCATTTCATTCTTTGCTATCCTGTCTGTGACTTCGAATGCCTCAGCGTAACGAGACTTTCATTTCGCAGCCTCCTCTCTGCTTGGCCCTCTACAGCAGTCAAGATATCCTCCTGGATTAGCAAGTGCGGCTTGCCCGCGCGCTCATCACTACCTGTAAACGACGACAGCTGGCTTCCCCGCTTCAGCGCTGAACGGCGTCCAGACCATGCAATAAACGACACGTGATATTGAAACAATTCTTCCCGGTACTGTGGAAAGGAGATTGGAGATATTGTTCAGATGCCAAGAAAGGTCCTTGAATCCTGGGATTCGTCTATCTCGCTGCAAGTTAATTCCTAGCAAGCTCAATATGTCGGTGATGACCCAGCTGGAAACGCCACTGGCATATCTGGACAGTACCACCCTTCCAAGGCCAAATGTACGAGACTTTCTCCCGAATGCATCGATCGTTTTGATTGGCTCCCGGGGATCTGGGAAAAGGACTCTTGGTTTCATTGGTGCTATGCATCTTGGACGAAGACTCGTTACGGAGGATCACTATTTCCAGCAACTCACAGGAGTTTCCAGGTAAGCACTGCTAGAACTTACAAGCATGTCACTAACAGTTTCAGGGGTGTCTATATGCAAAATTACGGAAGTCTGGAATTCTACAAAAAGAATGTAGACGTCTTAAAACGCATGCTGGATAATCATAGATCCGGATGTGTTATTGAATGCGGCATGGGAAGTCTTTCGGGGGCAGCACAGAAAGCTCTTTATGAATATTCGAAGACTAATCCAGTCATTTACATTACTCGAGAAAGCCAACAGATCCAAAGGTTACTGAGATTAGGCAATGAGGAAGCCATTCGTCTTAAGAATGCAGATCTTGCGCATCGAAACTGTTCAAACATGGAGTATTACAACCTATACGATTCTAGTTGTGACGGTGCCGAAACACCACCTGAAAATGGGCTTGGTAACGTCTCATCCAGACTGAAATACGCCAAAGAGGACTTTTCGAGATTTCTCGATTTCCTGACTGGGCAGGGTGTCATTCGCAGTGGACTCGAAAGTCCCTTCTCAATAGCGGCCTTGCCAGCGGAATTCAGATCCTACACTTACGCCCTTTCCCTTCGATTATCCGTCATCCCAGATCTAGACTTAGCAGATCTCGAAGCTGGTGCAGACGCGGTCCAGCTGAAGATCGATACCTGGTCACCTGGTCTTCAGAAGCTCATCGGCAAGCAAGTGGCCACTATTAGGAGAAGTCTCGGGGTGCCAATTATTTTTCAGGTTGAGGACTATGCTTTCGAAAATTCAAATCTCTCACTCCTCGAGCAGGTACATGCATATTTCTTGCTGATGGAATATGGTCTGCGACTAGGCGTGGAGTACATAGTAGTCGATCTGAAGTATTCTTCGGATCGGTTCTCCAATATCGTGCGATCTTCGGGCAGGACGAAAGTGATCGGGTTTCACATGGCCAGAGAGGAGAACTCGTGGGGCTGGGACGATGAGTCTCGGATGATTCAATACCGCAGAGCTCAATCTCTTGGTTGCGATATTGTTCGTTTTGTTCGCAGGACGTCAAAGACTAGCGACAATAGCACAGTTCGGCAATTCGTCAACAAGATTGAGGCATTGCCGAATCATCTTCCTGTCATCGCGTACAACATCGGGGAGAACGGTCGGCCTTCACTTATTTCCAATCGAGTTTTCACGCCGGTAACCCATCCAGCTATGCAGTCGACCGTAAGTAAGAGCCAAATTCGACAATTCCTCCCTACGGCAGCAGAAGCTATGCAAGCCCGATATGAAACCCGGATTATAGATCCCATGCACTTCTATCATTTTGGTGTGAGCGTCTTCTATAGCTTATCCCCAGCCATGCATAGTGCCGCCTACAAGGAATGCGGAATGATAAACGATTTCCAATCTCTCCAGGTGTCATCACTTCAAGACATCCAGCAGTTGTGCCAAGGTCAAAGCTTTGGAGGCGCTGCAATCACACAGCCTTTTAAAGTCGAGATCTTGACCCGAATCGCAGCACAGAGTTATCATGCGAAGGCTATAGGAGCCGTGAACACACTTTTACCACTTCGGACGCTATCGAGTAACACACCAGTCGATGGAAGTACACAATCACTTCTGCGCCACGCAAATCAGAGAGGCAAATCTGGACCGATAATTGCCTATTATGGCGACAACACTGATTTCATTGGTATTCTAACCTGTATACGACGAAATTTATCCCCACGAAATGTTATCCAACCATCAAAAACAACCGGACTGGTCATCGGTGCTGGCGGTATGGCTCGAGCTGCGGTATATGCCATGCTTCAACTTGGTTGCCGGAAGATCTTCATTTATAACAGAACTATTGAGCACGCGGACGATGTTGCGCGGCATTTCAATTCCTGGGCTTCGGGACTCAGTATCGATGGCGAGATCGTGCGAGTGTTGAGATCTCTGACGGAACCCTGGCCATCCAGTTACAGACAGCCAACAATGATCATTTCTTGCGTACCAGCAAGGCAAATCGGTACCAGCCCCGCAGCGAATTTTGAGATGCCGATTCACTGGCTTGGGAGTCCTACCGGTGGTGTAGTTGTCGAGGTAAGTCAGATTTTGAAATGATTTCGCCAATGACCTTGAACATCATAATGACGATATTCTTTAGCTGGCCTACTTGCCCCTCGACACGCCACTTCTGAAACAGATTCGCCGGGTAAGAGAGGAGACGAAACAGGCCTGGGTCATCGTTGATGGTTTGGAAGTCCTTCCTGAACAGGCATCCGCGCAATTCGAATTGATGACAGGGAGGAAGGCACCTAAGCGGCGGATGAGACTTGAGGTGATTAAGAATTACCATCACTATGAAGAGAGTACGGCGTAACATGATATCTGCTCGACAAAATTCATCTCAATCTAGCTAGATCGTGTCAGAGAAGGATGACATTCACTGCAATGGTAATTTATTACTGAACAACATTTAATAAATGCTATGCCAAAGTTTCAAACACTATCTCATCTCCAGGAGTCCATCTCAATTGCAAGATGCAAACATAACTGCTCTTCCACACAAGCTCATTTTGGTATGAACAAGACGAACTGATAGAATAATATTGGTAGCCAGGCTGGCTCGGCTAGCTGAGCTAGGGAGGCTACAAGGAAAGATTATCTAGCAAGCAAGATTCCATGCCTTCTCGAAGCCTTGACATCACACGATTGGGTAAAGAGATTAGTAGCAACGATCTTCAACAATTAGATATGTACGAAACTGTATTTGTGGGGTCCGCTGGGGAAGTTCTTCAAATGACAACTTGGCATCGCAAAAAGTTCCATGGCTCGGAAGAGATATTGAGCTGGAAATGAACAGAACTGGAAAAAGAAATACGCTCATGATTTTCTTGCTATCTGGTGAAAATATAGGTGAGGGAAGGGAAAATTTAGAAACCCGTCCATAGAGAGCAAATTGGTCTTGTTTAACTGTACGCAAGATGTGTCACATCTTTCCAGATATTTACGAATTCCCCGAGGAAATGACAAGTGTATATTTGCTGCATCTCGGGCTCAACTCACGACCACGAAATATTGCGTTTCTAGGCTAGACAAGCATCCACCTCTCCCAGAGTCATTTGTAAGTCATCCCCTGCCCTGTATTCCCAAAATTGAGCGATGAATAATCACCTCCACAGCGGAGGAGTTCTGCGGGTCGTCCACGCCATACCTAATCGGGAACATGTTTCTTCCAATCATTTTCTCTCTCGACGTGCTAAGCGAGCAACAACCGAGCTATGGAAACGGTCTGCTATCATGTTGATAGAAGAACTACTCTGCTCAAGCCTGCTGACTCAATTTCTTTGCTTACATATCATATTAGCATCAAAGCTTGAGGCTCGCACCGATGCCGTAGCGTGATATATGCAACCCTATTCCTCGAATCAAGTATCACTGGATAGTCCGCGTCTTATATGCAAAGTCAGTATCGAGGTGGAAAGGCTTTAGCACAGTGGTCTAGATTTCTCTGACCCGCAGCTCCGTCCCATCATTGCAAGCGACTTGAGATTGTAGCTGGGGCTCGGATCCATTGCATTTACTTCTTTGAGAGTTTGAAGCGGTGACAGATGAGACATGTCCTCTCGGCTACAGATCTTGTGTTGCACGACCAAAAGAATTGACCCAATAACCCCGCTCCTTTCCAATACCGATCTAAGGTCCTTTTGTGGAGATGATTTCGTATGCATGCACGATTACTCCCTTGTTGATAGCATCCAGAAGCTGACGCCGAGATATGCCCTGAACGAATCCAAGGATTGACAGATCCGTTTTCACGAGACCGATAACTTCAAGGATAGGACAAGTTATGGCTAAGTGGAATTCGACAAGTATAAGTAGGAAAGAGACTCGCCATCAAGCAAGCTCTCTTCATCCCATCTCACTCGGACATTCACACTTGTAACTTCAAGATCCCTCTCCAAAGTCGATCTTTTCAGCATGAAGTTCTCTACCGTCATGGCTACTTTGGCTGGAGCTACCGCCGTCAAGGGTAAGTGATATTTTATTGTCCCATAAACTTCAATAATTCTGACCAATATACACAGCTTCAAGCGTCCCTTTCGATCGTCTAAACAAGACCGACGCCGTAAGTCCATGCCGTGCTCCACAACATTCACGGAGCGATATTTGACAAGCGAAAAAGGTTCTCCTTGTCGTTGATCACCAGATTGGACTCACTGAGTTAGTTCGAGACTACGGCGTTGTCGAGTACAGGAACAATATTCTTGCTCACGCTGCTCTTGGCAATCTTTTCAACCTCCCAACCATCCTGACCACCTCTGCTGAGACAGGTATGCTTCCGATCTTGTATGATGATTATAGATTCGTGGTTACTGACAGTGATGAAGGGCCAAATGGTGCTTTGCCAAAGGAGATCATTGCTGTAAGTGACACCTACTGCTTGGGCTTGAATCTCCACTCACTCAAACTTGTATAGATGCACCCGACTGCACCTTACATCAGTAAGTTCCAGGACATCAAAAGGCCTCTCCACTCCAGGAAGCGACTCAGAATAGCGACTAACACCCGCTCCCAGAACGTAACGGTGAAGTCAACGCCTGGGATAATAGCGAGTTCCGCGCTGCCATTGAAGCTACCGGCAAGAAGCAAGGTATGCAAATCCTTGCCCTTGAATCTCAGTCATCTCGACTGAGATTTGTTACTCTTTTATTACCCCGGGACCCAATGCCGAGACAACATTGTCTTTACCGAACTAAAATCCGTATCAGTCATCATCGCGGGCATCGTCACCGAAGTCTGCACCTCGTTCCTCGCCCTATCCCTGCGATCAGAGGGCTACGAAGTCTGGGCCAACACCGACGCCTCAGGAACATTCAACGACAAAATCGCCGCTGATGCTAATCGTCGTATGGAGCAGGCCGGTGTCCATATTTTGGGCATGTTTGGTATTGTTATGGATTTGATGAGGGATTGGAGATCGACTCCTGGTTCGGCTGAGGTTTTGCCGTTTTTGGATGTGTACGTTGTTCTTCTAAAGTGTGCGTCATGATGATCTGAGATCAGGGCTGATGTTGGTGTCTAGTTACCTGCCAGCTTACTCGCTCGTTGCGAGAGCTCATGGAAATGCCATCACGAACGGTAGCTTGATTCCTGGTGAGACGCAGATATTGTAAAGAGGACGACAATGAGTGGGAGATGCGAAAGTAAGTAGGGGTAGCGTGGAAGAGCAGATGAGAGGTGATGATGTTTGGAGGAGCGACTTAGGGTATATGGAGAATTAATCTGACAAAGCCAGTCACATAATAAGACACAAGACAATTGCAACAAAAATTATCATATTTCCTGTACTTGCATGGTAGAGAGGATCGATCTCGTGACTATTCGAAGTTCGCAACTTGGAAATCGAGAACAAAGTCCAGTCTTCCATCCTGGGTGTATCTTCAAACGGAGACCAAGCAGAAGTTCTTCCTAAGACCGAGACACTGATTAATAGGTATCGAGGTTCGTCCGCTGTGGCTAGTACCCAAATTCGCCAGACTTCAACACAAACGGAAAAAGTCAAGTACTTGGATGTTCAGGAAGTTCTCTTGCCCCTTGCTCCTCATCCTAATTAAAGGTCGTAGCATACGCATGAACAAGGTGCCTTCTGATCCCGACAAGCCCCGAAGGACTAATACAATCTCCCCGCGCTCCGTTAAGAACTGCTTTCTAGATGAAAGTAGCTCCTGCAAACTCTAAAGAATGCATCGCGGGTTATGTGAAATTGTAGTACTCAAACATGTTGTGTATGTAGACATATGTGAGAAGCGAACATAGCAAGATCGTTTTGCACAATCAGCCATCATCAGTAAGATCGTTATCATTTTTCTAACTCCTCCGTCATCCGTGCAGTGAGCAGGACGGACCCAAGCCTGTTCGACCAAAACCCCTCTACAAAACGCCTCGCTAGTATTACATTGCAAAAAATGGGAATATCAATTGCTTACAGTGAGGCTGCTCTATTCATGAGAATGCGAGAAGAGCGCAGATATAGATTCGCCGTAGTGATTCCTCCGGATAGCTTCGGAAAGCAAATTCGAAAGATCCAGTGTGACGAGCTTGTTGGTGTTTCTCGATTTTTCAATAGGTATTGGGAAAGAATTTGTAACGACGATCTGGTCAATGCATTCGCAGTCTTCGAGTTCTTCGAGAGCATCACCACCGAACAAACCATGTGTTGCAATGCAATAAACCTTCTTTGCACCACCTCGCTTGACACAACACTCAGCTGCGGCAATCCAGCTGCCAGCTTTATCAATCATGTCGTCAACGAGGAATACGGTTCTACCGCGAACATCGCCTACTAAAGTAATCATTTGTTCCAGACTTGGGTTGTTGAAGCCCTCCTCTTCCTCATCCGAAGTTGCGGCAGCATCAGCACTACCACCGAGTGCATGTGATTCGGGGTTGAAGAATGATGAAGCCCTCGACATTTCCATCGGATCATCCTCAGGCCGCTCGAGGATCGTAGAGCTTGACATGGCAGACTGTGTAGGTGAGGGGTAATCATCTGGCACAATATGACCATGAATCAATCGACCATGGATAATGTCTCGAGCTCGCTCGTCTGTGAATTCTGCTTCATCGCCCTCTCCCCTTTCTTCCTCTATGGTTGAAGATCGCACTGGAGTAGTGGCGGCACGAACAAGAGGAGATCTGGTGAGTGGGTTTTTGTGTTGAGTACGAAGTGGAGATGGCAAAGGCTGCGACTTTCGAGGGGATGAGTTGCTGTCCGTCCGCGAATGATTTCCCCTGCGAGGGGGGCTGTACTTCGACGACTGCTCTGGCTTCTGTTCCTCTTTGCTTGAGCTTCCTTCTCTGCTTGTGACGAGGCTGCTGAGTGCTGGCTTTGTGTCTTCTGGGACGAAGCTGTTCTCACTATCGTCAATCTCCAGCTTGCTAACATCGCCGTCAAAATCGTGATCGTGAGTGTCCAACTGGCTCATGATGAGGCTTGCGCTCATGTTTCCGCCCCGTCTTTTGTCTGTTGTGACCATGCCAAAGTTGAGCTTCAAAGCATCTGCCAGAGATGTCACCCTTTTGGTACCTCCAGCATTCTTAGAAACACAAACAGCTTCAGACCATTCGGGGACGTGATGCCGGATCCACCTCGCAATCAACGGTTCCGCGTGTAGGTTATCGACTGGGCATTTGAAGAAACCTTGCATTTGCGAGGCATGTAAGTCGATTGTTATAACGTGGTTAATTCCGGCGACATGAAGGAGGTTAGCAAGCATGCGAGCAGTGATGGCGCCACGATGTGACTTTTTTTTCGACTGTCTGCTATAAGGGAAGTAGGGTAGAACCGCTGTGAAGGTCAGTTTTGCAGATATACAATCAAGAGCGAAATCGAACTCACCAGTGATTTTATTTGCTGAGCCTCCCTTGCAAGCGGAAATCAAGATGAGAAGCTCCATGATACTATCATTGATTCGACTACTGCCTGATTGAACCACAAACACATCCTTCTCTCGAATACTGGTCAGGATCTTGACGCTGGTCTCTCCCTATGTAATTGTCAGCCCCGTTATACCATTGCAACCAGGTCGCACATGGATCTGCTCACATTTGCGAACTGCCCGAGCTCGACGGCCGCAGGAGCCATACCTAGATTCGAACATATTTGATTGGTTAATGCCGGGCAGGAACTACCCGCAAAGATCAGTGTGTTTCGCATACTGAAAATCTGGTGTTGTAGCAGGAGGGGGTTTGAGTGAGAAAAATCGAGGACGAGACGAGATCTGAAGCTGAGGCTAAACCTAGAAAAGTGCTACGCTAGAATTTTAAAGCGGAGCACCAAAATGTCACACTTCAACCCGAGCCTCCTCTAGTTCCATCAGCACACAACTACGCATATGTACCCAAAGAGGAAAATTAAAACAAACAACAATCGATTAGCCAGCAAAAAGCTTCTCAAACTGTTGCATTAGATCGATAATTCGATAGAAAAGGGATTCGAGCTCATGGGGATCCCGCATTTGACCACGTTCTTGCGGCCATATGCGACTGCAGAATCCTTGGCTGGTAAACATGTAGTCGTAGATGGTCCTTCTTTTGCCTACCATATTTACTACATTTGTCTCAAGGCTTCCCCAGGAGCTCGTAATGGACTGGAAGCTGCACCTTCTTATCAGAACTTGGTAGAGACGGCCACCTCATGGCTAGCCGGAATCGAAGACAGCAGCGTGGAAATGTGAGCATTTGAACCTCTCTGCGTTGCACTTTCACTGATAAACCTCAGAAAGAAGATTTACTTCGATGGTTTCTTGCCTGTAGCAAAGCTTGCAGTAAGATTGCAAAGGCTTCAGAATTCAACATATCAATTGACTAAGTTTCACCAATCCCATAACGAGCCATGCCGATCGACTTATCCGCAACGTGGTACCACTTCATTAGCATTATTTCATAGTACTGCTGTCCGTTCCGGATTGACTGCACTTCCAGCCTTGTCGTTTATCGTACCAGCAATCCTTGAAGCCCTTAAAGCCTCTGCAAGATATACAGATATCACCGAGGTTGTTCCTGGAGAAGCCGATCTGTATTGTGCAAGATATCTGAAAGAACATGGCGGCTTAGTCCTCACTAGTGATTCTGACTTGCTGGTGCATGATCTGGGGGACCAGGGTGCTGTGAGCTTCTTCGGTGACATAGAGTCTTCTGTTCTCGAAGCTCCATATACCTTACGGACTCTGATATTTCAGCCCGCAGCTATCAGCGACCGACTCAAACTTCCAAAGTCTCATAGGCTATACTCTTTGGCTTTTGAGATATCCATGGATGCTCATGGCACGTTTCCAAAATATCTCACGCAAGCACAATCTCTCCATGCTATCACAAACCACTCGCAGATGTTTGCGGAGTTTCTGCAGGAGTATTCGCTATTTACCGAGTCAAAAGTGCCTGCAGACTCCTACGAAGCTTTGCGAGTCCTTCGGTGTTTAGATCCAAGAACGTCTGAATATGTTCTTCAATTTCCTAGCATTTCTGATATTGCTGGGCAGCCGTCGGTAAGTGGGAAAGCTGCCTCTTCGTCGCCTCACGTCTTCCTCCCATTCTTACTCGATTGTCCTGTGCGTACCAATGCCTTCGAAGTGTCGGCTGTCACTCGTCAGCTAGCATACGGGCTTCTAAATATCATTGTTCCTGCCAGCGAGCGACGTTCGAGTGTCTTCGAACATAGAAGACAGATCAACAAGTCAAATGGCAGAGAATTAATGCTTCCCGAAGTCTCTGATATCTGCGATGCCTGTAACAGCGTGCTAGAAACATTTAAGGGCCTGAAGACCAAGTTTCCAAAGTTCAAAGATATTGAACTTTGGATCGCTTTTGCTATTCACCAAGATATTGAATGGTCGATTTCTGCGTCGAAAGTTGCCACCAGCCAAGTTTTCCTGCAGCGCATGAGCCACCAAAAGACATCATACATAGCAGGTTTCTTTGATTGGGACGTTGTTCAATTCTTCGCCCAGCTACAAGGCTCATTGTATTCGTGCCGGATCCTTCAGCAGATCACAAGTCTTGTGATGTCAAATAAATCCAAATATACGATTCCTCAGGCGGTCCTCCGCCTGAATTCTCTCCTAAGATCCGTTCCCAGCATTGTTGACTATCCCGATCTCGGAACAGCATCTGCAGCAATCAGGAAATCCGATGAAGAAGCAAAGTTTATGAGAATTGTAAAAGAAGTGGTCAATGCATTAGATGTATCTACTGCAACTTCGGGGCTGTCAAAGGCAGGAAAATCATCAAAGAAGAAGAGGAAGAGAGATCGAGTGGCGAGCGAACTACCGCCTAGTAAGGCTATATCGAGCAACCCTTTTGCTTTGCTAGGCAGTGGTTAAGCCAATTTTCTGAGACCTGGCATCACCAAGAAGTCAGAGGTCATGCGTGAAGGACCAATAACGAAATTGTGCGGGTAAATGAGAATGAGACGATTATAAATCCTTGAGAGTAGCGGTCACTGCTAGCTCAACTGGTGAAAGCCGATTTCATTTCGTCGCAGAGTCAGCAATGAAGGAGTTCAAAATCACAAGTTCCCAAGAGAGGGACGCAAAAGACTAGGCGACCCTGAGGTCGCGAGTGTTGGAGTAGAGATTGTCTATCCAAAGCGGAGTACTTTAATAGAAGCATGAAATCCTCTACCTCAAATCCGTGGCCTACAAGTCGCCATTGCAGATTACTCTCTCATCCGAAAAATGCAAGTGGAAGACTCGGAGCTCATCCGGCCTCTTGCGGTTTGCTTCGATGATTTTGTAAATCCACTCATTCCGGGATGAATTCCGGGAGACTACCTCAGAAGAAAGTACTATCCTAGGAATTCGAGTATATCAATATGCTGGACATACAACTGCATGACTTATTATATTTTGGAGCCTTAGAAATCATACATTTACCTTGGCAGTAAGAAATTTTGATTCTAATTGTTTCCCCGCTGTCTCTTTAGTACTTTAATAACACTTTGATTTCATCTAGTTCTACGACGCCACGACCCTGATAGTAGATCTCTTGCATGAAAGTTCTTAAAAAGAAAATGACGGACCTATCACATTTGTCGAGAACGTGGAACTTATACTAACTATCAGGTAAGCAGTAGTTAATGCACGTCTCGAGAATTCAATCGCTGATAGCAAATCTCAAGACGCAAGAATGGACCAAAAACCGACCTTTGGCAATCCGTTGTCAAAAGTTTCACTCTTCGGTGGCACCAGGTGGCTAGGGACGTGCAATGGCCTCAATTTACTACACGCGCCTAACAATCTGCAAGTTGAATCTGGCAACAACTCTTACTCGTATGGAGCTTGTGAAACGCGATTGCCGCTCAATCAATCGAGATCAGAGAGAAAACGCCAGAAGCAAAGGTTCTGGAGATCAAGTGGCGCTTTGCACGTCGCGATGGGAAGTTCAGGCAGTTCTGAGCTCGGAAGGAGGAGATTATCGATGTATCTTATTTGTTTACTGTTCCTTTCCAAATCACAAATCAAAGGCAGGACTGTGGGAGTAGCGTAGTTGGAGTATCACATGTTTGAGCTGGAAGGCTAATATATTATCTGAGGAACACGGAATCCTAAGTTCGCGCATGATAGTTGCGAACAGATTGGAGGAAAAGCTGCTGCTAGAGAAAGTCTGCGCATGGAGTCAAGGAGACGGATGAGCGAGATATTTGTCGAGAGTATAATGAGAAAGCCCCTGTAGTCAAACTTCCGTTCGAGAATATTAAGAACCTGCAGACTTCGTGGGGGATTGTTCAAATATAGCATTATAACGGCAAGATCAGGTAAACTTTTAGACGAAGCTATTTAAGAACCTTATTTTGATCTTGGCATATTTCAATATGACCTTTGATAAAGTCATGTAAAAAATAGGTGATATCTTAATATCACAGTAATGATATCCTAACATGTTTTCATGACTTTGCTTCTAAGTTTTCACTTGCGACCTCGGTGTTCAACTAGTGAGTCCTCCACCGCAGCGGACGAATTCGCCTGATAGCCTTTGAATGACACTTGCAAGTACTATTTACAGCTTAGACCTAGTTCCTTTAGGTACCAAATCTTAGGAATAGCAATAAAGAGTAGCTGCTAAGGGTATATAGCACTCACCATCCTTGACTAAAAATAAACACAAGTAGGAAACTGTTATTTCGTTATCCATGTCTTACTCTAGTGGTGTCTTGTCTCTTATAAAGCTGACTATCGAAACTGTTGCTTATAGAACGAGTCTCTACGTTAGTCTCTAAATTTGCTGAATCACTGCCACCATACTCATTTCCTTGTGGTTAAAAACTTTGTGTCAGATATCCTATCATATTGGAATCTTTGTAGATCGTCATTGATTGTTTACGGCACCTACCGTAACATTTTCTACTGGTTCACTATACAGATTGTACTGAACACTTCTTCTTTGTACCTCCCCCGTTCTACATTAATGGCCGTAGTATCATCCCTTATAAAGTGTCTGGGTATCGTTTCGAAA
This sequence comes from Rhynchosporium graminicola, assembly GCA_900074885.1. Lineage (NCBI taxonomy): Eukaryota > Fungi > Ascomycota > Leotiomycetes > Helotiales > Ploettnerulaceae > Rhynchosporium > Rhynchosporium graminicola. Next base: position 457,666 of record FJUW01000033.1, read on the forward strand.
GCAAAACAGACGAGCTGGTATTCACTCTGAGCAAATTGATGTCGAAAAATACTTGGTAAACTCTGGTTCTCTTTCTTGATTATTGTCTATGGAAATATCTAGTGATATCTTCCTGTAATCTTCCTGGAAGACGGATACTCTTACCAAATCAGTTCTCGTCTTAGGGTAACGACCGCTATGCCAATTTCCTAGTAATCAGGAAGCGTTCGTAGCATTGATCCTTGATTTCCGTACCAAGAATCTTTTTACAGTTCAGTGTTATCCAACAAAGCATGCTTCGAATTCGGGGATCAGTATCTAGTAAAACACACAGAATATTGGATATTCAAGGATCGAGGAAAGAAGGCGAGAAGAATGAACTAGAATGATCTATCGAAAGCGTCCAGACACCGGATCGACTTGGCATAACGCAGAAGATTCCAAACCAGTGGGAAACAATTGAGTTATAATTTGCTCTGGTGTGTCCTTCTCACTTCCTTTTGTGTGCTTGCTGTGTCATGTTTGGTTAATGTGTTGTCGGGATAGGCAGTGAGAAAGTATTCTAGATCTCCAACTGGTCACGATAGGTGAGACGCCTGGCAGACGAGAGACTGTCGAAGATTTAGGTGCGAATAGCTGCGACTTTTCTGAATCTCGCAAATGTCTTGATATCGTATTGGAGTCCAGTATAAGTACGTTCTGAGATCGTAGCAGATATCAGCAGCTCCATCTAGAGGTGGTGATCAAAGTCAGTACAGTACTTGATAAGGGCAAATGGTTCCACAAGACGCGGCAAATTTTCCGATGTCGCCGGATCTCTGCATGAAGATTCTCTAGTATCCGAGTAGTCGTGTAAGATCTAAGGTGACGACATCTGCTCAGCTCATGGAGTGACGGGATGAAGGCCAGCAATGCGCATCACTTGACGGTACGATTTGTTTGCGCAACAAGAGCAAATATATTGTTCAATCAACTTATCCATTGATGTGACCATAACCTTGGCAGGACTTTTGTTTCTTTCTAAGAATCTGTATAGATAGTTTTATGTTGAATTGGCGAGTTTTTCTGTTTTCAGCTTGTCGTGTCCACCAAATAGAAGCGCTTTCAAAGTACAGGAAATGAACAAAACGGTGCTGGAGCTAGATATCACTGGGGATGTGATGGGAATCAGACGTACAAATATCGCGTGGAGGGACCAATTAGCTTAGATTCTCAGTATGGGGCTTGTGGACTGTAGGGTATCATCGAATAACTTCCAGAAGTTATATGTTTTCTTGGGGTGGGAAGTTGCGTCTGTGGATAACTACGATGCGGTTGTATATGGTATGATATAATGGTAGATGACTCGCTGGGTCAACACTTTGAAACTTATATTTGGCTGGCCTCGTCACATTTCTCGACGTTATATTTACTGTGAGCATTTGGCAATCAAAAACTACAAACATAGATATACTAAGAGTAGGTTGAAGTGCTTCAACTTGAGTCAACTCAACTTTGCGTTAAACGACTCCGCGTGCTAACATCTGCCACCCACTTTTTTAAATCATAGAGAATTCTTCTCTAACTTGACTTTCAAGACACTAGTTTCGATGGCAGTAAATCTACAACCTAACTGAGGTCTTATTAAATACAGACTAATAGGAAGTGCTTTTATTTTAATGCCTCAAGAGCCAAAGCTGGAGTAGGTTTCGAATGCAAGACGGAGCTATTCAATTTTCCTGACTCGAGCGAATTGATATACTCGACACCTTTAAATATTACGCAGCCTTACCAATGAAGCATAGTCTCAAGTCGGTTACATCCCAACTCCCTAGAGTTCTACCTTTGTTTACTTTTCCAACACTCGAAATGAAACCTCATACCGTGTACTGCCATATTTCTCATGTGCTAATATTCAATCTACTCAAATCTTTGGACCTGCTCGATATAATTTGATCTCAACCTGGAACGTGCCAATGAGATTGCGTCGAGGCGTGACTTCCCTCCTCATATGGAGAAGCTACTGTAAGCGAACGCGCTAATTCGTCATTGCCTGTTTACCTCCAGCTTCCCGACTCTCTTTCCTTCAGCAACAACCAAAATCTCAACACGCTCATCGACAATGGACGGTCAGGGAGACACAGAGATGGATGCGTGCCCAGCACAGCACGCCTTATCGCCAATTGCCCCGTTAGCAGAATCCACTAACATGGCTCCACAGGTATTTGTTTATCCATTGATGGCTTCATTGTGAGGTGCTGGCAGGAGTGCTGACGACAACTTTGTGGCAGTCAAGTCAAAATTCGACAGGAAGTAGATCACACAATCTTCGGAGCTTGATCGAGGGGATGGGAACCGATCAGCGGCAAAAGGTGCCATCCCGAGCATCTGGCGGTTTCTCTGAGTTATTAAAATCTGACAGCATCGCAACAGGAAAACGAACCTCCAGCCAAGACTCCGCTCACGAATAGTGTACCCAGCAGTGTCATGGTTATCGATATTTCTTCCGACGATGACGCAATTATGGCGAAGCCCAGTCAAGGAGCGGTATGTTGGCAGCATGTCTAAAGTCGCGAACTGACCAAACGACATTAAGATTTCCCAACTGACTTGCAGAAAAAGCGGCAGAGGCCAACTATCGCTAAAGCCTTGACAAAGGCACAGAAAAAAGCTCGCAATAGACTGGCGCAACAGCAGCAGCAGAAGCAGTCGCAACATAGAGGCATGACCCTACGGAGCGCAACTGCAGTCACCTCTCAAAAGCCTCTTCCGGCCTCACCTCCAATCCGTAGGCATCTCGAAATATCAGCCAGTCAGCAGAGAGAAATACAGAGAAATCAAAAATCCAGCTTTGAAGCCTACAGGAATGCCAGCGCTGCCGGTTATTTATGCTACCTACCTTTCGCAACCCAGCATTCTATCCTTCAGAGTATTCAAAACCTGTTGGAAGAATGTCTGTTTGAGTTCGCAAAGGCTCGGGTACCACATGTTTTGACTGCAGCACGCTGGCACACTCATCATGCAGGAGAACTTAACCTCTGGTGGCCGGTATTCAGGAATGTGATGAACGCGCTCCCCAAGGAGGCAATTGATCACTCTCAGCTAGACTCATCGATTGGAAATCTTTTCGACAGAATCAAGCACATCAGACACATCACAGTTCATCGAATTCAGGAGATGCCCATGAGCAGCGTTGAATGGATGACCAAAGACGCTGCATCCTTGGCTCTCGCGCTCGGTGATAATGATAGAGGTTCTCGTCTTTTAGAGCTCTACAAGAGAGTCAAGGATGTTTGTGATCGTGCGCAAGCTGCGCTTGAGCCTACTGCTGTACGCCGTGGGCAATTGAAGGTAGGCGAAGAGGAGATCCGCTCCTTGGAAGATCAACGAGCACAAATCGACCAGCGGTTGGCAGTCCTCCGCGGAGAGCAATTGAGGTTCCTTGACGTTAAGGAGTGTACAGAACAAATTGGTGATGAACTTCTTGGACCCTTGAAGGATCTCGACTCATTCATGGTATATTGGAGACTCTCCTGGGATAATTGTCTTGAAACTGACACGTTTGATAGAAGTGAATTCAAGACAGTGATAATCGTCCAGCGTTAGTCCTGTCCACGAGTATCATCTGCAATTTCATACCTGGGTGGTCTTGTGTTGTGGGCATACTAAGGAGTTCCGGTTGCTTACAGGTATATGGGATTTCAGAAGCAGGAACTCATTATGGTAGCTGGTGTAGTGGATTTCTGCAACAATGCTTTCATGAGGGCTTTGAAGTTCCACGGGGTTCCGCAGCTTATTTCGGTGTGACATGCTGAATTTCTCCTAACTCTACGACCGCGAGGCTGGCCAAATTCTTGATCGATGAGCCTTCTCCAGTTTACAAACATAACTTCTGGTGGCCTCTTTACTTTGAGTGATTTCGTGCCTTCATTTACCTGGGAATTGATATAAGATGCTTCCATGACCTTACGAGGCAATCTGGTAAAGTCATATATGAAACATAAAACTGTGAACGAACAAAATTCAATTGTCACATTGGAGTCGAACCTGGCCAGGTCACGGCCTCTTTAGGGCTTACTAATCCAGTGTCTTTCCTTCTAGCCCCCATTCACACCTTCTGTCACATCCGGGTACCGTGCGAATCTGAAGACATCCAAAGAGTTTAAGACATCATAATTCTACCACCCAAATTGTTCACAGTGTAACTCAATACTTGGTCCCTTAGCCTTGATAGAGTTCGTCGCCGTCCTTCTGACACTCCGCATCAACTCATCCGGCCCGCATGCTGCGATAACAATCCTCTCCTCGTCCCCCGATTTGGCTACTAAGTGTCTGATAATTCCATCGATATCCGGCCTGCCAGGAAGTACAGCTACTGGTATGACAGACTTGGTTGCCCCCTGAGGAGTAGAAGATGTGCTATTGGAAATGATGGGTTTCTTCTCAACGTCTTTAGGGACGGGATCGGCTTGTCTAATTGTATTTGTGAGGGCTGAAGTCTTGATGTACGAGAGGCTAGGGGGTTGTTTCTCGACGTCGATTGGTGAGTCAGGTGATATCGGGCTTGGGTCTGAGGAGTTGGTTTTCACGTCCCAGATGGGCGATGTGGCTGGAGTGACAGGGGATAGTCGGGTGGAGTGAAGGATTATGTTCACCCTTGGAGACGCTCGAAGCAGGGCTAGTTCTTTGCTGAACCAGGTGAGAGTTTCTGTACCAAAGTAAGCGATGTTCATTGAGTTGAATCTGAGTAAACGATTTTTACAACAGACATTCGTAACTCACCCTGCTCTCGAACTGTCCAGATAAACTCGATTGTCGGCCCAGGTTTCTGTCCGAGCTTCTCGATCATATCCAGCGCAATGCCGAATGTGAATGAGGCTCCACTGCCTCCAGCAACCAGGATTACTCTATCAGCTGTTTTGGAAAAGTTCGGAACAGTACCATAGGGACCATCAATGGAAGCTCGGAGGATTGCATCAGGATTCTTCAACGCGTAGTTGTGCAAGTCCTTTGTGAAGCCGTCATACGCTGATATCACAAGTTCCAGGGAAGCCTGGGAGTTGTTGACAATTGTGAAAGGATGTGTTTCGAGAAGTCGGATTTGAGGCAGCCATAAGAAGCAGTGTGTACCTGGAGTGGCCCGTGATAGAGAACGCCGGAGAACGATTCGAGTTCCACCTTGTGGGAGAGGTGTTATTGTTGCGCGGTTGTCGTAGCTATACCAAAGGATCCTCATGCCTCTCAAAATACGATCAGCAGCCCAGATGGAACCTGCAAATATGATGGAGAAAACCCCTTTCTGTGCAAGACGAGGCTGATGAAATCCAATCGTGACGATGAGAGTGATGAACATCGCAACGTGAGATGCGTAGAAGACTTCGTAGCGCAGTCGGCGAGCCACGAGGGCGAAAGTCATCATAATAAACAGTGCAACACCTGCTGTGATACCAAATATCTGTTCGTGCTCGTGTAAGATGGACACTAGTTTGACCTTGATGAAGCCGCTGGAGATACATATTCCATGCAGGAGCGCAAGGATGACTGTTGTATAACCAGCTATTTGATGCAAACAGTTGAGTTTTTCGTAGGAGGAGGCAGTTAGAAACGCGAGAGGGGTGTTTTTGAGAGCCAAGAATGTAACGAATGAGATATTTGAGATGGCCATCCTGTGATGTTATCAGATCATAAAGATTGATGGTAGAAGTCTTGTTACGCACCATCCAAGTCTTTTAGCGAAGGGTAAGATAGAGGTGAAGTCCATGTCGATGAACAGGGACAGAATATTGAGCAGTATGAATATCGTTACCAGGAATGCATGTCCGATAGAGGTAAATCCAGGAATTCTCTGAACAAGAACATGACGAACCTTTCTTCAGCATGTTGTTAGTATTTAGGAATCGAAAATTTCGCCTGCTTACCGAGTAACAGCAACCTGTGCCTTCATCACACCGTATTGCTTGACACTCTTCGAGGCATAGCGACTATACAGTAACCGAGCCCAGTGAAAAATCGTAAACAACGCGATGACAGCAGCAATTACAACGGCGTAGTATTCCGCAGCCTCTTTGTTCAGGGTATGTTGATGTTTACGTTTCAAAGCCGCCGCATGCATTGCTGCTGCTGCAAGCGCTGTAGCATTCTTGTTGCCAGCCGAGACTGGATTTCCATCACGTTTGGAAGCTGGAGAAGTGTAAGCCATTGTGAATACTGGAAGCTCAAGCAGAAAATGGAAAATTCTACATCATCCGATGGGAAAAGCAAGACTTATATGTAGTACTGCATGAGCTTCGTAGTTGCTCCCTCTCGAGGATGGATATGCTATTATTACGGCTGCGCCGGACCTTGTGTCCCACACATTATAATTCATCTGGATAAAAAGATCCCATAGAACGTTTCGATAGGATGATGGGCGAGAGGAACATTGTTCTGGAATGAATTACCTCGGCAAACCTTATTACGATTCAACGATAAAGCTTGCCATGGGAAATATGCAGTGGTCGAGGAAGGTTCGATCCGCAAAAGTCTAAAGAGAGCCTGGCCCCGAAGATCTAAAGTATGCTTTGATACAAGAGCAGATTTTTCCAAACATCCCAATCGGCAAGTTTGCTCGCTCGCGATTGTTGATACTTTGAGTCTGTCTCCGATAAAATACAGGGAAAATTACACACACGGCAGCTGGCTAAATCCGCTCTTTCGTGCATACTGCTTGTATGGCTGCCCCGGATAAACACTTTTGCAACAGTCTCTTGTGAGTTTCGGTAGCACTTGGATTTCAGACCCGTCTGGCGTGCCAAGGCACACGCATTGCGCCATTTGAAAGTAACTGAAACAAATTATAAGCATCACATCTCTACTGCGACTAAGCATGTGCTCTGGTCACATATAAGATTTTACATGCCTGAGCTTTTAAAATTTACCCGGTGATGGAACATAGGAAAATCCGGGGAAGTTTGACCAGCAATCAATATATCCTAAACGATTATCCAACTTAGGAGGATTTAATCTGTAACAAACCAGCGGAGTGCTTAAGAGCTGCTTCCCTATTTCGCAAGGTAGGATGGGCGAGGAAAGGTCGTGGAGGACGTCAAGGTTTCCAGTCTGCATATAATAATGCCGTGTAGTGGATTACATTGCCGCGCAGCAACGCATTCTAATCTGATAAGATAACAACCGGGCTTGCTACTGGTTTGCGTTAGACGGAGTAGGCCCCTGGCTGTAGCCAACATCAAAGAGGGAAGACCATCCGATCTGAGCACTCCTTCTTTAGCACTTCCTCCGAGATATCGAATCCAAGCCCAGGGTGAGCAAGCGAATTCCCCACAAGTGGTAAGCAACAATCTTTGATGATGAATATGATTACTGATTTATGACCAAGCAATTCTGAAGACTAATGAAACCATAGTTGGCAGTCATGCGGGGCAATATGCTTCCTTTCACTATATGGCAATCAATTTGTTCCCAACCGGTAATGCAGCTAATGCTTGAAATAACCACCGATATCAACGCGCGGTCTCATTCGTTAGATCTCCAAAAAGTATAAGTGCTTGTCACTCCAAGGAGACTCAGCTGGGAAGCCAACAGTCATGATCGGAAGTTCTTCAGGTCTACGAATGTTCTCATCTTTAACCCACTTGTGAAGTGCGATTGCTCAGGAGGTGGTTTTGCAGATCTTGCAGATTTTGCAGTGCCGCAAACTTGGTTCAACAGCGCGCAAGAGAAACACTGGTAACATTTAAAGGTGCTGGACTCATCAAATTTCTTGCGGTCACTTCCATACTTTGTGGCACTGGGCATGGCCCACAGATTAGACGTGACTGACGTCCGAACCCAACGGAGTTCTCCACGTAGTCTAATGGAAACATGGAATGAGTTTGCACAACTCACTGCGCTGTGACGTTTGCTCAAACACATGTGGTGCTTCTGAAGTTTTTTAGAGGAATGCTCAGGGCTCCCTTAATTATGATATGATGATATTGTCAATTTCTGGATGACTTATTTCTCTGGATACCTACCAACTTGGTTTACTGGCTTTGCAACTATCACTAATGTGTAGAAGTTTTGCTAGGATATCAAGCGGGAAATGCAATTTCCTTACGATAGTGATGCGCCACATCATATATCCACGAGCTTCATATACGACAGATTTGCAAACATGGCATGCTTTCGATTGAAAATTATGTATTCTCTGCGTATTCGCTATAAGCTTGGTTAAATTCTGGTTGGGGTCCTGTTTCTGGTATCGCCAGTGCAAAGGCATCTTTTCCATTTGCAGTCACATGTATTAAGAGTCATATAGGCCAGAGGGCCGTAAAGAACGAGGCTAAACAGTTTTGTATACGGTAAGCTAGAACTGGCCAGGTATTATATGCAGTTCATGGCTTGATACTAAAGTCACAAATATATCACAGAACCTTGCCCGAAGTAATATTTTGAAGTGATCTAAATTTTGGATGGCTTGTTTTCTGTGCCAATATGAGAATTTGGGTCTCCTAAGAGGCTTTCTAATCGCTCCGCCTGAGACAAAATTCCCTAGTCTCCGAGATGAGATGAAGGAGTACAAGTTATATATAATTTGACCAGTTTCAAATTATTTGGAATAACACAATTTCAGGAGAATTCGAGAAACACCTGAAAAGGTTGCTGCTACAAGAGGCCGAGTGGACAAGGATTGAAGATTTTGAATGAACTTATGCCTGCTAGCTGATTTGGGGTCCACCCCTCTCCGAAGGGTTTTAAAAGGTGAGCCGGAGCGGCATGGAATTTGTACGGTGCACTTCATTTCCTGTGAGGCAAATCGGTCACTGGAGATGACTAACCACTGATGACTTCAATTCACTACCTCTAGGATGCCGGAAACAATTCGAAGCCACCAAAACGCTACAGGACATATGTAAAACCAAATATTAAAGTCGCGAAAATATTGTATAAATTTGCCTCTGAAAATTTGTCAGATCCTGAAGCTATTATAGGACTCGAAGGACTGATATCCTCACCAGACAAGACTTTGCAAGTGGCTTGCATCGACGTCGTCGCTGGTACCTGGGTATCCACTCCCAGCTCTCGCTTAAAACCCGCTAGCGCAGTCCGAGACTCCCTCTGGTTGCTACCTGCTTACAATTTTCATCTCGAAACCTCAATTCTTTTCGAAGTCAGAACACGAATTTGCGAAATTCTGGAACTAAGATTTCCAGAAAGCAGATCCAGAAGAAGGACACACGATAAACAATGTAAGTATAAACAACTGCAGTGCTATGCGAAAAGCGACCATTATTGACATTGGTCGCGCCTTCCTTTCGTGGCTGATTGCGCCCTGACCTGAGCGCTTCCTCCTTTGTCTAAGTTTCGTCCTCGAACTGAAGTCTGTGATTATCTGACACCTTATCCATATTCATTCCTACCTAGCTTTTTATTGTGAGGATGGGCTCTGGGCAGGGCAAGATTGAGTTTGACTCGTCTGCGCCACGCCTGCTTTCAAAACCGATCGATCAGAAGTATTTGTATGTCACGAGAAGTATCTCTGACATCGATAATTTATTTCTAAGCTGACGGAATTTTTGTAGGGTGCGTACTCGAAGCGGAGGGGCATTAGACCCTATAGACCTTTCCACACCTTCACCACCTTCGCGTACCGCGTGCACGTATAAGCCGAGTCGACAGATAACTTTATCGTCGAACAGGATTGACGAGAGCGGACGTATCAAGAAGCTTTTGTCTGTTTCGGAGGCAAATACCAGGGCTTTCCATGGGTTTCAGCAACATCTTCCTGAGCCAAAGCTGCATGTGCGGGAGGAACCAGTCCCGAAGGTACCAGTTCTGAAAGGACCAGCTCGAAAAAACCGGGAGTCTGCAGAAACACTATCTGTAAGAAAGCAGCCGAATTCATCTTCACCGAAGCGGCGCTCGCCGAAACGAAGCTCGCCGAAACGTTCCCCACCAAGGCAATATCCACGGAGTCAAGGTAAACTAATCAAGTCTCTCAGTAATGTACCGTATAAGATTCATGATATTAAAGACTGACTGAGCTTCGGTAATTCAGGACGATCTGGCCTACGACGATCTGACCGACGATCAGGTAGCTTCCGAAGTCCCTCCCCACGAGGTGACATCAGTCTCCACTTCCCACTCCAACATGCGCTTCTGAACACCACCCAGAAGCTTCTCGAGGAAGTGCTTTTCAATTGGACCAAACGATGGGTTCCGAGTGTCTTAGAAGCTATGCGCTGGGAGTATCCAGAATCAGCAGAATTCAATCAAGTAAGACCTTGGAGGCTAGTCATTATGGAACATGACATCTGATGTCCCGCAAGACTTCCACGACTTTGAGATTGAGGCTGATGTTTTTAGTGGACTAAAGCTTGGGGTGGTGAGTGCCGCAGGATGCACTATGCCCTGATCGATAGTAATGCTGGTATACAGCATAACATGTTAAGCGACTTGGTTTACAGCCTCCACAAGCTTCGAAACTCAGCAGTTCACAGGCACGAACTCAGGTTGGCCATTGTTATGGGATGGATGAAGTCTGCGCTACAGTTGACTAGATCGCTAGGTGATCGTTCACAACAAAGAAAAATGGCAGAAATGGAGGCAGCGTTGAGATCTAGAGACAATTTTAGGCTGGAAGCCGCGGTCAGAAAGCCTGTTGATGACTTCAGCGATATCGACGCAGGGTCTGGGGATCGAGTAGCCGGAGGTTACAGGCCGAAATTAATGGCAGCAGAAACTCTGGGGGCATTGATAACCCCATAAAAAAATATGAAGCGAAGGCCCTTATGCCATCAGTCGAGCGAGGATTTGGTGAACGACGAGAAAACCAGCAGTCTCCGCCAAATGGCAGACGGGTAAAACCCCAATCGCCTCTCCTACGAAAGGTATCAAGAGCAGAAGTCATAGATCTGACTGAGGAGGTAGAGGAGGATATCGAAACTGAGGAAAATGCGCCAGCCCATTGCGAGAGAACCACCGCTAAAGAGGATCCTAAAGCCTCGAAGAAGAGGTCGTTTACAGAGTTTGCCCAAGACATAATCGAGACATCTGACGATGATAGAGGCTATCCTGGGGAGGATGCTTGTGAGGAAGACGAGGATCCAGATGCCATTGTTTTCTCTTCTGCTCGACCACCGGGATTAACTGCAGCGTTTTTGATGGCAGGGGGACCGACAACGGGGCTGGATTGCTGAAGGGACTGGACACAGCTGTTCTTTCTTGTGCAGATGGCCGGAGCATTGGATGTGGATGTTCTTGTTGTTCTTGAGTCTCGGTTATCTGCGAAGAGCTGTCGTGTGTGAGTTTGGATGGATCAGTCGGGCGTGATAGATTGAGAGCAGACATGGAATTGTATGATTAGTGGCAGAAAACGGGATAATTGTATGGAGTTTTACACGAAGTGTCACGTACGGAATTACGCAAGTTCAATGCAGCATATTTCCATCCGCTATTGCATGCGACGTGTGTCTCGATCAGTTGTCGTGGTCCATATTGATAACCAATGTGTTGGTAATTCGTAGTGTCCTTGATCGACGATGGATATGAGAATGCTTTACCTTTGTGTTCGGCTTCTTTGGAAGATATCAGCACCGCAATACCAAGTTGTACGTATACTTACAGACTCTCTGATACGAAAGTCCTTTCCAGCAAATGACGAGCAGGCCGTAAAATCACCGTTAGGGAAGTGACCTGGGTATTGCAAATCACATTCTACTTCTACATCTCAGCTATTTTGAAATTTTGACACTCACACAACTTACATAAAACTACATAGCCTTCTCTCTGGGTCCTGATAACCTCTCAAACTTATCAACACTCATTATGAATGTGCCCCTTCCACCCGTCAAACTCCTAAGATGCTTCAAATATCCCACCATCTCCTTCAACGGTACTCGCGCGTGAACCTGTCTCGCCTGGCCCGGGCCGTCCAAACTCGACCTTCCGCAAGAAGCAAATGGATCCGGAGGAGCGTAGATTCTCTCGGGATCGATGGCTGGGAGCAACGAATCTGAGTTAGTGTCTTCACTACTGTCTGATTCTAGCGAGATGACGTGGCCGCCACGAGCAGAGGAGATGTCATGCACGATTGCACCGAGAGAGCCTTCGTCGCAGGATATCACGACATTCATGACGGGCTCCATGAGTGCGATGCTGTCGCACGCCATAGCGCTCTTGAGCGCGGCTCGAACAGAGAGTCGAGCGGCTGAGGATAACGCTGCGGGAGATGTGTCAGAGCCGAAGAGATCGGTTGACGGATCGAACTTCAAAGATACGTGGCAAGCGTGGAGGGGAAATGAGCGACGGGGTCCTCGAGCGAGAGCTGCGGTTGCGCCGTTAACGAGAGCTTCGCGGACAGTGGCTAGAGGGAGGTCTTTGGGTAGAGAAGTTCCTGGTGAGTCTTCGCCGAACCAGGAGGTTGGGATGTTGATGGAGATTGAATTACCGTCGCGGATGACGGTGTAGTCTGCTGCTGAGGTCTTCTCTTCTAGGGGCTCGATCATAGCTTCGCACCCCGCTCTGCCTTTCTTGCCTGCTATATCCCGGTCAAAAATGATTCGCTGTGGTGCTGTTGCTGAGAGTACCGATTCCCGGTAGCTGATCTCGATGGTGCCCATTGTGGCTTTAGCTTTGAAGTCATTCACGAGCCTGTCTCTTGCGATTTCTAAGTGTAGTTCTCCCATGCCACTAAGTAGCATCTGGCCTGACTCTTCGTCGGTGTTCACGTGCAGACTCGGATCTTCTCGGAGCAGGTTTGACAGGATCTCTGCCACATTCTTCGCTTCGCTTAGACTGTGTGGTTCGATAGCTGCGAAGAAGACTGGTGGCGGGACGTCGATCGGTCGCAGTTGAAGCATGTTCAGAGGTGCTGGTGGACCGTTTCTGATGTTTGCTCCTGGGTACGAGATTAAAGTGTCTCCTGTACGGGCGTGCTTAAGGCCGGCTATGACGCCGATTTGACCTGCGGCAATATGAGAAATCTCAACAGCATCAGATGCCTGCATTTGTAGCAGTCGTTGAGCCCTTTCTGTGACGTGCAGATTGGTGTTCCAGAGTGTGGCATTGCGCTTAAGTGAGCCAGAGTATACTCTGATATACACAAGCACACCGCGGCGAGGATCGTTCACAACCTTGAATGCGAGAGCACAGGCTTCGATCTGTGCTATCATAGAAGTGGCCGACGTCGATTTCTTGGCCATTTTTTTGGACCAGCTTGAGGCTAGGGACAATTTGCCGTCCAGGAGATCGGAAAGACTGCCTCTCTTTTCGCCGATGCTGATTTCCGAACTTGGTCTCTCAGCTGGATTTGGAAGGAGATCATCGATAGCGTCAAGCAATGGCTGGACTCCAATATTTCTGAAACTCGCTCCAGCAAAGACTGGAATCAGACGTCCTGAGCCATCAATGATGCATCTTCTTAAGCTGTCTCGAATAGCCTGAGAGGGTACTGCAAGAGTATCGTCATCACACTCTAGCCATGTCTCAAGAAGCTGCTCATCAAATTCGCAGAGGCCCTCTACAAGAGCTGCTCGAGCTTTGATGAGTTCTTCACGGAGTCCTGGATCTTCTTGTACCAGCTCATCTATTCCGAGACTCTGAATAGTTTTCCCATCTCCGCCTTCCTTCCACTTCAGAGCACAGAGGTTAATGGCGTCTCCAACTCCCGTGAACCGCCCTTTCCCGCCTTCCCACCAAGGGATATGGCATACAGCTGGAAATCCGTGTAGTCTTGATCCAATCTCCTTCACAGTCCTATTGAAAGTAGCACCATCTCTGTCTAATTTATTGACAAAGACAATTCTAGGAATGTTGTAGTGGTTGGCTTGAGTCCAAACTTTCTCAGTCTGAGCTTCCACACCAGCAACGCCATCGAGAATACAGACGGCACCGTCGAGGATACGTAATGATCTGAGGACTTCGAATGTAAAGTCGGCGTGCCCTGGAGTATCGATCAAATTGATTGTATGAGGTGTGAGATGTCTCGGTGCATCGGCTTTGGCAGCCTTACCTTCTTGGAAGGGTGGCCAGTGGAATGTTACGGCAGCTGATTGAATTGTGATCCCACGTTCTCGCTCAGCTGGGAGGAAATCCGTAACAGTAGAACCATCGTCAACATCTTGAATCGTGTCAGCACAGAATTAGACTTTTGCGTATTACTGTAAAGTCACGCGGGGTATAAGGAATTAGTTCCCGAGATTTCAGACTCCTGCATTCTGGAGCAGAATACATGAAGAGCTTTGGAAGACGTGGAGACTCTGGTTCATATGTACATGATAAAAGAGAGAGTTGATGTTACCTCCTATCCTTCTAGTCATGCCACTGTAATACAGCATGCGCTCCGTCGTCGTTGTCTTACCCTATCAGGATATTAGCTAACTGACAATATCACGGGTTTCTGAGAGCTTACAGCATCGATATGTGCTATGATTCCAATGTTCCGAGTCGCTTCGACATTTGGATCTTGTCCATGATTAGGGAGGTGAGAGGTTGTGTAGAGGCGTGACAAATAAAGGTATGCTCCCGGGACGTACGTTTTATAGCTTTGACGCCAAAGCTGTTGATGCCATTTTTGACACCCGCATTTTGAAGCCAGTAAACGCATTACCTCATATTAAAAGACAATTGTGATCATAGTACGAGCAGAGTGAGAGCTTTTGAGTTTGATAATGTACTTCGCTTATAAGTAGCGCCACGGCGCTTCCGGGATGTCCCCACGCTGTTCAGAAGCCTTGGGCTCACGGACTATGCCTTACAGAGCTGAGGATTGGGAGCTTTAGGACTGGCTCACTCCATCACTATCCATTCATCGCAACAATTGTCGCGAGACTCGTCGACCAACAAGGAAGTGTCGCGAAGTCCAAATATACCACGAGCATAACATCCCATTGGAACGGCTGCGGGATAGCCTCGTCTTCGAGCACCGACCCAGCTACCTGATCGCATCTCCGAGAAGGCTGGGATAGCAATTGGGCAAACCATGGACTACTCAGCATCTATTCACGATGCGGATAATCCAGCTGGAGCATCACCATGGGGATCATCGCCAGTCCCATCTCCTCGGCATGCGCGTACAAGCTCTTTTCCAACTACCAGCGAGGCTTCCCCCTCGCCAACGCCTTACAGCTCGAACGGACCCAACGCGGGATATGCGAACGAAGACATAATAGGCGGAGGAGGTTATCAGAGACCAGAAAGCAGTGCAGGAACAGATTCTGCGACTGGAAGTGATGGCCACAGGCCAGATACTGCCGAGTCAGTCCGGAGCCAGACCGAGCAGCAGCCCTTCCTTGACCAACAGCAGCAGCAAGCACCAGCACAACAGCCTCAAAGACCAGAGCCTCAAAGGTATCACCAAAATGCACGTCAGCCGCAACAATCTCAAGCGCCCCAATACAAGCTACAAGCTAAAATCACTGGCCTTGAGCGAACGGGGAGGAAAGATCCAATTTTGAGATTTGACATTCATGTATGTAGAGTGCTACGGTGTATACTTGATGAGTTGATACTGACTGTTTAGACCAACCTTCCAAAGTTCAGGACAACCCAGTTCCGAGATGTCCGCCGAACGCACTCCGAATTCGTTAAGCTCGCCGATCACCTAGTATCCTCCAACCCAGAAGCCCTGGTTCCGGCAGTTCCCCCCGCGCTGACATCTGCTGGTGCTGGGACAGACGAAGATGAAGCTCGGGTGAAGGCATCTCTCCAGAGATGGCTGAACTATGTCTGCGCGAATGAAGTATTGATGAGAGATGATGAGATGGTTTTATTTGTCGAAAGTGATTTTGGTTACAGCCCAATGCTCAAGAGAAAACAGCCAGCAACAGGAGTTCGCAGAAGAGTCATCAAACAATTTGCGCCTCCACCCGACGATACACCAGAGCTACAAGATGCACGACCTATTGTGAAACTCTTCTATCTCGGTACGATGGATGCAGGACACAAAGTTGATAAGCTCGTGAAAGCTCGAAGAGGTAAGTGACGTTTGCTTTGCATGGCATGATACTTGCTTAAATTTCACAGGTGTTGGGCTTGCAGAGTCCGACTTCGGTGTCAAAATTGGTGCCATGAGTGTCCAAGAGCCACATTCGGGACTTGCCAATGCTTATCGTAAGCTTGGAAAGACCATTCAGACCACGGGAGACTATCATGCTGCGCAAGCTACTGCTGAAGCGACAACGATTGGGGATCCGATGCAATATCATTCTCAGGACGCGTTCATCGTCAAAGAGACCCTCACGAATCGTCATATTCTTCTGCGCGAGCTATTACAGTCCCAGCAATTAACACGAAGCAAGCTAAGTGCTGCAGACCGTTTAAAGGCAAGTTCATCTGTTCGACGCGAAAAGGTTGACGAAGCAATCTCCGCACTGGATGAGGCGCGGAGTAATGAGCTCTATCTCGTAGGTAAAACGCAGCGGGTGACTGCAAATCTGCTGCAGGAGCAGCGCCGATGGTTTGCACGGACCGCGGCGGATTTGAGACTCAGCATCCGGGAATACGTGATTCGCGAGATCGAAGCAGAACGACGAACGCTTGCAACGCTCGAAAGTATCAGGCCCGACATCCGAGCAATTGATTCTTCCGGCGGCTTATCACGTCTAGGAAGGGAGAATGTAGGACGGAGAACCAGTGTGGCGACCAGTCAAGGCAAGAACGGGGATAGCTGTGAGTCAATCCGAGAGGCTCCTAATGGGGACACATTTGCGAACCCCGGATCATCTCCTCGACACCTATTCTGGGAAGATGATCTCCTACACAAACTCGATTCTCATAAAAGTCAAATGCTGATTTACCGGTCCTATAGGGTCAGGTGTTCCTCGTCGCCCAGATGTGCTTAGCAGAAGCATTTCCGGCAGTTTCATGTCAAACGTCCCGGAAGAAAATGAGCAAGATAGCCAGGGTCCTGGTCGGGCCAGAGCCCTCAGTGGTGGAAGTGCTGGCGGGCTCAAAGACGTCAAAGAAGAGGATGATGAGGACAGAGTTGACGCCAGGAATGCAGCGGCTCGTCTCGCAACCTCGTCGTTCTAGCTTGAGCCAGAATGGCATGCCTGCAAACGCCCTAGTCAGGCATGACTTCTGTGTATCCCCACATTCTCATGTATCATTGATAGCACATACCAATTCGTGAATCACAGCAGCTGGAGATCCCATATTCACGGATTCGAGAAGCTCTATATGAGTTCCTGTGCGATGACGAGGCTCCAGTTTACACCAATGATACCGTTTCTCATCAATCTCCTCTATCCCAGTCTCTTTCACATGTCGATCTGCCTCTTTGGCCACGTCAGAGAACGGCGCACTTGGACGCTGATGTTATCCACACCAATATCTTTGATCTATCATCTACAGACTCTGATATCTGATTTTCAAGCTCCTAGTGGGGCCATGGTCTGTCTGTATGCAGAGCTTCAGAGCTGCAGCAGCGCTTGGGGAACATGTCAGCTAGGCGGACCAGCGGGAGCAAGGCTCAGGACCCAAAAGTTCAACTACTTTCAGCTGCGGCGCTCTACACCTCCGTTCTTCGCCCCCGCTGTGGGGTATCGAGGCCGCAATAATTTGCACTCTTGTGAATCTTGGCCGATTGTCAATGAATTAGACATACTATCGCAGCTCAAATTCAATTGCCAGCTCACCACACAGCGCCCATCCAGGTGGATGGAGCTATTGTGTCGCGCATCAGTTGTATCGCAACAAACTACATTTCGGTCAAATGCCGAGCGATAACAAGCCTGCGGTTGCACGAAAGTCTGCTAGCTATTGTTGCTGTGCCTCCGATGCAGCCGTACTGAAGCGCTCACCGTCTTCAAAATGCTGTATATGAGGCCATGCCATCTGGAAACTTTGGCGACAAGCTGCTGCGGTCTAACGGCTACCGTTCAATAGAGCGCGTTCTCAGAGCTTCTAAGGAGCTCCAGGTTTGGAAAAGGTTTGGTACTCGAACGCGTATAGTCACTAGGGAAATAGCCTGGAGACCGAATCCCAAGTTATTGCAAGTATGGTTTTTGTCCAAGCTCTCGGACTTTATGTGACATCCCAAGCGCATGAGAAAAGAGCTCTGAGGAGGTTATCAAGAGCATTCTGGCGTCTCATATCACCACGCTGCGTCCCATAGGTCCGATTAAAGGGAAATCAGGCCCGAGCCCAACCCATGCTACGCGCATCTGCAAGCACAGGGTTCTGGTATCTCTGCGGTACATCGCTCACCATGCCCTCAATGCCTGCCATGCTTGCTCGTCTCTCCGCCATTCTGCATCTCTAACCATGTATCAACGGCCGTCCCTGGAGCACAGGATCCTCCCTGCTATGATTATGAACCCTTTCCTCATGTCGAGATTACAAGCTGCTTTCTGACTGGCAAACATTCTTGCGAGTCGTCGATTGTAATCATGATGGAAAGTCGGTCTGCAAGATTAGCTTGGAAAGGAGGCATTTCGAGGCCTTATTTGAACCCCCACGAATCCCCCATCAATTCCCATTGTGAGAGGATCAGTAGATCAGTAACCCCGCAAAACTCTATTTCTCTTTGACGCCTTTGTTGACTAAATTTCATGTACCTGACTCAGAAGTAGTAAAATGGCTCCAATGGCTGAAGACCCGAGTACTGTCATCGACATAACTCACTCTCGTTCCGTCCCCACGAAGTCTTCAACCCACGTACTGGCGTCTGTCTTACATGGACCACGCGAGCTCAAACTGGTACGTAGCGGCTTTTCCCACACCCCAAAGAGCATATTAGACCATACTCATGACATATTTTAGGAAGTTCGAAAGATTGAGCAACCTGCTTTAGGCGAGCTTCAAATCCAGATCAAAGCCACGGGAATCTGCGGATCAGACGTGAGCTACTACAAGAATTTTGCAAATGGTGACTTATGTGCCTGTGCACCTCTGTCACTCGGCCATGAATCTTCAGGTGTAGTTGCAGGCATTGGTCCTCAAGTCAATGGTTTTACTATTGGCGACAGAGTGGCTCTCGAAGTCGGGATTCCATGTGGCCAATGTACGATTTGCAGGAAAGGGCGATACAACTTATGCAAGAAGATGAGATTCAGAAGTAGTGCAAAGAGCGTGCCTCACTTCCAGGGCACTCTCCAGGAGAGGATCAACCATCCAGCCATCTGGTGCCACAAGTACGTTTACGTTACATAATCTCTCGTTTATCTTTGAGTCAACATTTGGCTAACACAAAACCTTCAGAATCCCAGACCATGTCTCCTTCGACGCTGCAGCTCTCCTCGAGCCTCTCTCAGTCGCAATCCACTCCGTAAATCGCGCAGCTCCAGCTCCAGGATCCACAGCCCTAGTCATCGGTGCCGGCACTGTCGGTCTCCTCGTAGCAGCAATGGCACGCCAATCCGGCTGTGCCTTCGTGACAATCATGGACGTAGACGCAGGACGCGTGAACTACGCCATCTCCAAAGGCTTCGCTACCCACGGCTACGTAGTCCCCAAAACCTTCCACTCAAGCGCCTCATCCTCGTCCATCTTCACATCCGGATACTCTTCTCCTGCAAGCTCAGACGGAGCCATGACTCCTCTAAGCAGCTACGGCGGTATTAGCGAGCGTCTCGACGGCGCCAAAGTTGTAGCAGTCGATGTGCTCTCTGTCGCGCGGCCGGATATGTCTCCGTTGGAAGAAGATGAATATGACGGCGTTGATGTCACGTTCGAATGTACCGGCAAAGAAGCATGTATGCAAACCTCCTTATACGCCACTAAACCCGGTGGAAAAGTGATCATGGTGGGTATGGGAACGCCGATTCAAACGGTTCCTCTCTCTGCTGCTCATCTGCGTGAAGTGGATATCTTGGGTATCTTCAGATATGCGAATACGTACCAGACGGGTATCAGGCTTCTGGCTGGGAAGGGAGCGATGAAGTTGCCAAGTTTGGATGATATGGTTACGCATAAGTTTAAAGGTCTGGGGGACGCGAAGAAGGCGTTTGAGTTGGCGGGGAGGACGGTGGATGATGAGGGTAATTTGGTGATTAAGGTCGTCATTGAGGCTTAGAACGATGGCCGCGTAGTGTTCTTTCTTTCTTCGGAGATCTGCTGGGCAGCTAGGTTACGTTGTTTTCTCATCTCTTCGGGTTAGGGAGGTACTTGCGATTCTACAGAACACTTGTTGGGAAGAAACAAATGGGCCCGGGCAGACAATAGATCACGATTCATACTATTTAATTGCATTCTCATTGTCTCATCCCGTCTTCTCTGGTGTGCATGACCGCTAGCATTAGAAGAACGCCATATCTCTAATTATCCATTCCCCATAGACGCCAATAAATGCGATCATCAGGTTCCCCAACCTTCTATGTGAGCAGATCTCCAGCGCCAGATATTCCGGTAAAAGAATTGCCCCATGTTTGAGGAGCATTGGATCGACCTCCTTCCTGCTTTGATTTCGCTGACTTCTGACCATCAACAATGGAGAACTTCCGCCCCGTTTCTCTGATTTCCCTGATGCTTCCGGTGATACTGCTTAAAAGAGACACAAGATTGACGTCGTTCTGTTCGGACATAAGCTCATGCTCGAATGCTGCACTGTCTGCTGGGATAAGGAGGCTCAACCGGCCGAGAAGTGCCTGGATCGAGCGAAGAATCGAGTGGCTGACCAGGGTGTACTGCTTGTCGCTGGATTCGGCGCCTTCGGGTACGGTATTAGAGATGTATGATGGTGGCAGGTTCTGCAGGTAAACCGCAATTAAGTTGATCCGTGAGTGTAACATCTTGATCGCATTTGCTTTGGCTGTGAGAGATGCAATCAACTCCTCATCCTCCCGAGATAAATATTCGTTGTTCTTGATCACTTCACCCTCCTCGCTTCCTCTTGTCGCCCGTGCCTTTCCCTTTCCCTTGCCCTTGTCGGTCGGCTCGCCTTTGGCTTGGGTTGCCTTGTGGCTTTCCACAGCCGTGGCATTTCCTCCACCTCGGGCAACAAAATCAACACTGATCATCTCGGCCTCCCCAGTCTCAACACTGTACTGTAGCTCCTTGAACTTTAAGGTCATCTGTGGCTCGCCATCCTTCATCTCCTTGTCCTCTCCAGTTTCCATGGCAGCGTCATCGGCCTCTAAGTTGCTCTCGTATACACTCAAAGGTAGCTTGCCACCAGCTTGTTTCTCGAGAACTTCGGCTGGATGGAATCCTAGCAGTATGGCAGATTCATTATAAGATTGTAGAATTTGTCTGTGTATTGGGAGGTTTTCTGGTTGTGGTCCGGATCTTGGAAGAATAGTATACCAGCCAACAAGGTCGAGTGGAGGGACTTTATGTACATCCTTCACTGGAAACAGAGGAATGTTAGCATGAACGGCTGAGTTTACATATTGAATGTAACTGACTCTGCTGTAATCTGTCTTCAAACCATGCCTGACTTAATACAGTTTCACCTTCAAGCTCTTGAAGAAGACAATCAAACGCATGCTCGATTGTGATCTCTCTGCCATTCTGCTGACCCAATAAAGCGCCAACAACTGGTCCTTTCTGCTGGCGCAATGTATGTCTTGTAATGTAGTCGGATATTGTGAGCAGTACCAAAGGATGTAAAGCAATTTGAAGGCTGGTGTCGGAGGACTTTTGGGTGGAGAGAAGAGAATTTGGGGAGCTTGCGGCCGCCATGGCTGAGTTCGTCCCAAGAATCTTCTCTTTCGGACCACCGATCACTATTTTTTAAATATCCTTTTGACAAGATACTTGTTGTTCTTCGGTATGCGAGTATTTCCAAGTGTGTCGTGCTGGATGAAGAGCTCAAGACATTATCCGGGGAGCTCTTGCGGGGTGGTAGCCTCACGCTATCTCGTTCACACTGGTCACATGACATGTAATAGAATCTCAGCCTTGTTGTGTTCGCGTCTCTTTACAAGACGCGGTCATCTTCGCGTGATTAATCTCTGTCAAACAGTCATCAAGTGGATTCGCATCGTGGCACATCGTCCTTTTTATCTAAAAAATATTGCTAATTCCAAATCAAAGTAGATTTCATGATGGATTTGACTTGACGTGTACAGCTTGCCGCCATTTATTGTCATCAAAATTCTAAGGACTTTACAAAGATAGCATTTCAATTTCATCAAAACATCTGGGGACACTGCCAGAAGACCAGCCCTTTCATGTCTTTGAAGGCCTTTGGAATAATTTGGAAAACTTCATACTCTATTCTTGAAAGGAAGCCTTTTGGCATGTTCTTTGGTCCAAAGCTATATATTCTCATCATGGTCCAGTGTTTGCACTTTCAATTCTACGCTTTTCCTCATTTTCGAATTCACCCATCATGGCTCAAGTTGGGCAAATACAGCTCCCTGAAGCCTCAATCACTCCTTCAGATACTTTGGGAGTCCTTATCACTACTGCGGCCGATCCAATGCAGATAGATGAGAGCTTGAAAATACAAGTGGGTATGATTGACAGCGTCACCTCTTCCCCTATAGCAAGTGTAGGCACAGAGTCTTTGATCATTGAGGATGACGATGTGCAAATCCTCTTCAGTGCTCCGAGGCGAAGGAAGAAAAGACGCAGAAAGTAACTCGAACAGTACAAGTTGTCGAAGCTCTTGCTTACTTTATTAGATTTGGATCTACTGTTTCAGCATCTCCACTCAGCCAGGTTTGTAAACCTGCAGCGGCCTCTTACGCGAGCCCAGAGATGCATCATGTGGTATCCCAAGAAGCATCTCGACGAAGGAGTATCAGTGTGGTCCAACGATTGGAGCTTTGCAATCTTGGGGAAGAAATAAGTCCAACCTGCCGGGCAGGTTCTCTTCCAGCCATGCCATGTGCTGTAAATAGCAGTGTCGCAGACATGCAGTATCCATGGTTTGCGGATTCGAGCTACGACGAATCTTCGTTCCCTCAATTTCCTCCGTTAACGGACTATGCAGCATGGTGGGATCAGTCTCTGCCTACGGTGCAGTCACGAGCTCTTCCCAGTATTCGTTGGAGACCATTGCAAACAGGGAATTTGGATCCAAAGAAACGCAAGCTCGACGAATCCTTTGACGAACCACGTATTCCATCCAGCCAACTCCACAGTTCTGTGCAGGTTTCCCCTCGGACTACTCCTGTATCAGCAATATCGTCGACGATTCTCCGTCCCTGTCCGATCCATGCAAGTCCATACGATGTCTATGAATCATGTCAACATTTTCCATCTGCCAATTCATGGCCAGAACCCGAGTGGGATGAGTTCCAGCGCGCTGGCTATGATCACAACGGGCTACAGTCGATCAGCCAATCATCAGTCCCAACGAATTTCTCGACCCAGAATTCTATTGTGTCTAGGAAGTCATCAGTCGGTCAGACATATTTAAGCAACCGTTTCGAAAGCCGAGTAGGAGACGAGGCAACGCTTCAGTATGCAGGTCAGGCAACACTTATAGCACCATTGAATTTGAACAGCAACTCAACTACTCAGCTACATCGACCTTCAAACAAGGGGGAACAGGCTCAGCAGTTAAGATTACTTCCGCCATACTCACGACTTTACACTCTGCCTCCTTCCGCGGGTACATTAAGCCACACCAACTCCTCCCAAATGCCATCTCCAGTAGTACTCTCTCAGTCCGGGCTCCAGCCAAATGTTCGTGCAATAGCGCCATTCATTCGTCCTTGCAGTGATGCCCGGGTCACGCAATTGGACATCCTACGAAAGCCATCTCTTTACTCGATTCCGTCATGGGGAAGTCCTTCGAAAGTAGAAGCAATTCCAGCGCAGAGTGCAATTGTCCAATCTCACATTAGACCTGAGCTCCCCGGTGATAGCGAAGCTATCCAGGCGAGAAGTACTAACGTTGGATCACGGTATCTTTCAAGTATATTGCGACCGTCAAGAATTGATGCTGAAACAATAGCAAAATCTGCTAGCATGCAGCCGGCAAAAGCTAAGTACTCATCACCAGTCCGCGAGGATTCCAATCCATGTGTGACCAACTTTCGGATTCCAAAAGCTCGGTTGACCCGCAAACACTCTCCAAACCTGTAAGCAACCCATAAACCTAATGAAACCCCCACGTGAACTCACTTTATAAATAGCATTATAGACATCGCCGAAACCTGCCAGGCACTCTTCCCCTTTGCGGAAGTTGCACAACGTCAAGAGGTACCGATCCAGAAGGTTTACGACATTTTTTCCGCAATCATCCAGCTTCCCCTGCTCCGAAATGCAGATGACAGGCGGAGACATAGCTCGTTAGCGAAGAGGCGGGTGAAGGAGTATAGGGATGCGAAGAGAGCTATGGAGAAGGCTCAGGAGACTGAGAAGAAGGCGAATATGAGAGCTAGGGTGGAGGGTGCTGCGAAGACTTGCCAAGATCACGGAAGGGGCCCCGGGTTGTTGAACTCTGCGGTATTGAGAAATGCGCGAGAGATGTATCGGGTGGACTGAGCTGGTCTCCTTGACTATTTGAAGCATCATGACAATTTCTGGTAGAATCCAACGACATGTATCGAACATCAAATATGTTTACTGGTTCAGCAACAACTTACTGGTCTTCTGATGATCGATTAATTGAGAAACGGGTTACGATTTAAATGAGACCAGATGCGAAATCCTAGCACATGCTGTTCGCCTCCAAGGCAAATTCTACGAGCATTGAAGACGGACTGAGGCAATAGTCACACTGAACCACAGAAGTGTATACTAGACTCGCCAACCCTCTTAGTACCCGCAGTCGCAAGATATTATAATACGAGGTGCGGCAAATATATCTCCTGTAAAGCTGGAGCTTGTTCCACGATCTAGTACAACACCAAGAATGCCCTTCGCCTTGGGCACAACATCGCACACCACAAGCAACCGAAAGTGGAAGAAGTGCCAACTGAGCCTCGACGCAGAAGTGGATGAGGAACGAGTGATACGGTAGCGACGGCCTTTGAAAGACTTGACTTTGTAGATGCTGAATCTTCTGTGCTCTTGCTGATGATCGGAACGAAATTTTACGGTGCAAGTTGCACTACTTTCTAGGCTTGGTACCACGGAGCAAGCAGCAGTGCATGGATGCATGCAGACGTTTTGATTTCGTGACGTTGTTTTTGGAATTGGAGATCTGCAGATACTTACTTGGCGGTGCTCTGCAATGCATTCTAGGATCGAATCCTATTCGATCCTAGAAGTATAACCTCTCAGAATGTCATGAAAGTCATGATTGGGTTGAAAGAAATTCGCTAATCAAATAAAGTAGGGAATGTTGTGGAAATCAAACTTTTGTTACAGCCTCATGGGGTGTTCTTGGAGTTCAGAGGATGGCTCTCCTGGTTGCCACGTAGGAAGGCATATTTAGCGGAGCAAGTAAAAACAACGACTTGCGTTGGTCAGATGTAGCCCTGAAATTATCTCTGAGCGGATATGTACAGAGTGACCCGTACGTGCGCCTTATTTGTTCCCAAGTTGAGTCCGATATATCGTTTCTTTGGTCCATCTAGACAACTGAAGCGAATCGGCGCCTTGCTATTCCTCGCGTCTCAAGAGAACGCACAGCATCGGGCAGCGACATGTTAGGGTGTATAGTGTAACCAAGTCTGTCAGACTTGATCCTGCAGCCAGATGCAACCCATACTACACGTCTATTTACCAAGACACCTATCCTGCCTGAAGCTGCGAATATATCGGAAAATTGTTCTCTACGTACAAGGATGCCCCTCTTGGGGTACGCGCTGGGCTCGCTTCTACCCAGCTACCTGCACCGGCACCATACTCTATAACGGGTCTCCTAATGTTCTATAAGCAAATTTTGCGTGAGGGAACGGGTATCAAATAAACTTTGGCATATAGTTCTTCAAAAACCCGATTGGTGCCACGGGCATGGATGACGCATATAATAAGTACGAAGGGAAAGAATACGCTAACTTCAAAATGGAAAACTGAGCATAGACCGAATACCTGTATGCCACCATGTTTGTCTTCTAAGCTCCGGAGTGATTGTAGAACTCCCAGCCCATGTGTTGGAGACGATTGAGAAGATAGGAGGGTCCAGGATTACATAAATCGAGAGAAGTCATATTCGATTCCTCACTTACATCTGTGTCAAATTGGAACAGCTTGGCTGCATCTTCGGATGTGGGGCTTGTCGCAGACTTTATTCCTGGAGGTTTGCGCACTGGTGGAGTCATACGCCCGCTACCGCTTGTTTTCGTTTAGTCATCCATCGTTGACGTTGGGTTGTCAGAATATGAATCCCCATTTGGGTGCGCTCTCCGTCTAGCTCTTATCGGCTGCCTGTTTGAAGCCCTGGGCTCCACGTCTGTATGAGAAACAAAAAACCTGTCCTTTGGCTTTCTTCTCGATGGTTTTGTTGCTAGAGACATTTGAGAAGTTTGAACTTTCATCTCCAAAAGGACCTTTGCTATAAACGCAGGCAACGGATCAGGTGTTTCGAGGAGAACAACGGGAGTCGATGCACGAGCTCCACTGGTTTCGGTGTCTATTTGAAGATTCGAACCTCTCGGATCTATTGGGCTTAGCTTTTTGTGTCAAAAGAAATGAGAGGTATGCTTACTTCTCTCGCTAGCATCCATCCTTCTTTGCTTTGTACTGCTCGGATCTCTTGAGGACTGCTCCGATTTGTTCCAACACACACCGAGACATATGTCAAAGAACTCCGACTTTTCAATTCGAAACTTGAGGACGTACGTTCGTGGCATGGGATCGATACAGCAACATAGAGTAACCTCGTCATCTTGGACCTGAAGCAGAAGTTGCTTTTCGTATCGGTCTATGATATGCTGGCCAATGATAAATTTCTGTCTTCAAGTTGAAGATGAAGCTCAAATCGACCTTTTCGCGATTGCCTTTCCCCCCTGATAGGTCGATCCAGCCTTCCACTGGCTTTTGTTCGAGAGAAGTAGCAGCTTGTGACTGGGTTGATCTCGAACTGGGTCTGAACTGAGTATACTTTTGCGACCTATTGAGGTCAAGATTATTTGACACAAACGAGGATGATCCACTGGCCGAGTCTGGACTTGATTTCGTATTCATGGATGTAGCGATTGGTTGCCGCTGACTTTCCAGGCACTGGAGGAACATTATCAGGATTTCCTCACGGTTTCGTTCCAGTGTTTCCTGCCCTAGGCCATCTGCAACCAGCTCTGCTTTCAACTGGGGCCACCCTCTTGGGCCTTTCTCGGCGGCGCTCTTGAGCGCAAGCTCGTACTGTTTCTTAAGGCCGGTATGCATGGTTGCATGGTCGTGAATAGGCGTCCTTTCGGCCTTGAGGGACGTTCAGATGAGGTTGAAGAGACAGGCGGGGGACGATCCCCCTGACAGATGCAAAGCGGGGGTTTGCAGACGTTGACGCTCGTCAGATCCTTAGAGGTTGAGGTCGAAGTGTTTTTCATGAGCTGTCGCACCTCAGTGGAGGGGTGTCGCGCGTTGTTTGTTTCATTGGACGGGTGCTACTTTTCTCTTTTTGCTATCAATACAAAATCGAATGGGACAGTTGTAAGGCGATGAGACGAAGCGAGAGATAGAGGATGGAATTTATTGAAGAGATGGAGCGGTGATGGGTAATGCGAATTGTATGCTACCTATGATACAGACCGTGGATCGTGTGGGCATGAGCGAATTGGTGGGGTAGCGACGGGGTAAAACATCACCTGGTCACATGATTCTCGAGGAAACTCTTGTTGGTGCTTCATTTTGTCCTCCTCTACTACATACACTCGCTTTGAGTTTACAATAATCTGTCTGAGCCGTATCACAATGATTGGTTGTTTCCCTTTTGTTTCCTTATTTCAACGGTGCTATGGAGATTTTCATAATCAATTCGGGAAGCAGGCGAGAGCCTGTAACTGCCCTATGGAAACCCGCTTCACTGAAGGCTGCTTCTCCCTATCCGAATCTCTGGATCCAGTGAGGATTTATACTGGCGAGAAGCCCGGCTTCCTCCTGTGACAGGCCATCTAATTCTGAAGATGGCGTTCCTCGCCAATGCAACTGTTTCGGTCAATGGAGTTGGCCGAGCGCATATTATACCTATACAAGGTTCACAGGTACACATAAGTGGCATCCCCGAAGTCGCGAATAGCTTCCATATTGCCCGATTCGCGCTTAGACAGCCAAACCATCCCCGCAGACCGACCACAACAGTTGCCATACAGTCGTTCCATGGAGTGACGACATGTAGAACGCACAAGTTCCTTCCTGAGCATCGGAAGGAGTTGAGTGTTGCTTAAAAAAAGCGCAAATTTATGGAAGCCAAAGCTTCTGGCAGGGGAAAAAATGAACAATTCTATAAGAATCCAGTTTTTGTCATCAAAAGAATTTAATCATCTTGAAATAATAGATCAGGCCTACTCAAGATACTGCAAAACCAATACCTCCAAAAGTCATTGGCTCCTCATCAAACAAATCCGGAATTTACACGAAGTTCCAATTTCAAATGAGGCCAAAGTACATGCAACGACGGTGCTAGTCTTGTGATCCTTCTACTCAGCTTCGGCCCCCCGAGCTATTCGGAACGTTCGCCTGGGACATCGATCCACCAGACAGTCAAGCAGTGGCCAAAGCCTGAGCCTCCGCCTCTACCCTCTTCCTATTTTCCTCCTTGTCTTTCTTCACTGCTTCGGAGATTATCAGTGCGAATCCTCATAGAACTCAAAATGACTGGTTTCGAAAGCACCAACCTTCGGTTTCCTCGAGCTTGGTCAAAATCAGGGCAGCTTCATTGAAGCTAAAGATGTCCTCCGAGAATATGAGGTCTCTACCGAAGAGGACCGCAAACGGTGCGTTCTCGGAGGCTATACGGAAATAGGTATACCGACTCCTCGTGCTGGGGCCGTTACCGTTGTCAATACGCCACCTGACGTTCTGGATTCCCCTCGAAGACTCCAATGTCTCTCCAGTGAACGTATAATACGTCGAAGGCGATACAATTTGAATGGAGTAGTTGACCTTCCTCGCAGTATCTGGCGTCATCCAATTTTCAGTAGTCCCAGTGTCAAACAATGCCTCGAATGGATGCCAATTCTTCTGAAGCTCGCAATACTTTTGGCAGGTGTCTTTTCGTTGGGACCGCCGCTCTGTGGAGTTTACTACCATATGTCAGTCACGCACGCCTCTCGACGATCATGGATCTATACTTGTGGTGGATCTACGGCATTTCTGAACCCAGGATTCGAATCCGACATCTGCTGCCTTACAGCCATATCAGCCTCCTGGGCATTTTCGCCTGTCTGTACACCACGCTGGCCTTTCTTCCAGTTCGAGTGCTTCGAGCTCATATAAATACCGGACCTGACAAAGCCAGCTCGCAATTCTCTCTGTCTTTCGCGATCTGCTTCTGCGTAAATATCATCGCTATCGGTTGGTCGAGCCATCCTTGCAAGATATAGTATTTGCTTACAAACTGCGATGTAGGGCTTCTAGAGGACTAGGGTAGGATGTCAGCTGCGAAGATCTTAGCTGGGCGGGAGCCTCGCCTTATATAGCTGCCTAACCGCTGACAGAGGACAGGCTCATCGACGAGGCTTTCTCCTTTCTCCAATAGAGAGATTGTCCGTCACAGAGCTGTGTGTCTGCCTCGACTTCGATTTGTTGCGATATAGATCCCGCTGGAAGCCGGAGTATGTCGGTATGGAAGAGACTTCTCGAGTTGCACTCAGACCCTTATGGACCGGCGACTGTAAGAAAAAGGTTCTGCACCTTCCTCTTGAACACAGCCACATTGGGCTTGACAGCATCTCTTGCTTGCACACTTTAGTCGGAAAATGGACGGCTACAGAAATAATTCCTGGTTGTCTGTGTCGATGCCAGTGTTCCCTTCTGAGGGGCTTTGTCTTGATGTTTACCCTGCCTCGCTTAATTTCACTACCACCAGCAGCACGTTTCCCCTGAATCTGAAAATTTGAACTATCAAGCTCCACAAAGGATAGCGATATACATATTCTGCAGCCATTCCCAGAATCATCGGACAGTTTCGTCGATGCTCTTATTCAGGTCCCTCAATTTCACTTCTATTATCAGCATCTTTCGTCTCCGCCGACACTGCCCTTCCAGAAGAAAACATCACTAGTCAGTATCCCATTCGCTGAACCTGACCTATTATGATTCCACAGCGCTGAGCCCACGTTGGTCGATATATGAATGGATCAATCCATTTGATAAGTCTCGAGTCCAGATCTACGTCTATGCTTCAGAGATTACTCAGGCCGACATCAGTAGAGAGAAGTCAGCGTATAGCCGCGCATCATTCCTGTCTACGGTAGTATATATATCGGACCGTTTAACAGTCCTTCAAAGAACGACATATCTCATAAATCCAAGTGGTCCTAGGTAAATACCCCATAAACGTACTTCACTTTGACATGCTCATAATAAGGATTAATTGCTAAATTAGACGCCGCACCGACCACTTTCACATGCTGGATATCAAAGATATTCCGAAAGACATTTTCATATCAAGTATTATGGATTGTTACAAGGATATCTAAGTACACTTGCGCAATATCACTTGTGAACACAAGGATCATTAAATCATCGCACATACGTATACTTAAATGAAGATTCTTGATTGTAACTGTTGTTTTGATTCTAGTAGAAACTGATCAGTCACCTAATTCTACCTACATAGCCTATAAATGTTACTGTATCCTAGTACTAGGTTGCTTCGTAAGCGCCTAGTCCGTTAGGCCTTGCGCGCCTATGATGCACCGGACGTGAGGTTTCTCGGTAGCCTTACGGTTCAGGTCATTATCATAGGACATAACAAGAAGTCACAAATAATCAGAGGACTCATAGCAATCGGCTGGCAAATTAAGACCATGTTGTACTATGCTATGCTACATATCGCTACACGCCTTGCAATGCTCGCTCCATCCATTTGCTTCTTCGCATAGAAAGGAGGACCTAAAGAAAACTATCTCCAACACATCGTACAAATCTCTCTTCACTTCGCTCTGACCTATCGGCGAACCCTCTTATCGTGACCGCGAGATTCCATTCCTCCTTCATCACTACGTCGCTTTCGACCTCCTTCGTCTCTAGTTGAGCGGTTTCCGTCTCGGCGCGCCTCTGCATTGCCTCTCAGATCCCCGCTACTACGTGTATCTCTACCACTTCGGCCTCCGCCTCCTCTCTCATTACTCCGCTCATGTCCTCCCCGCTCATTAGGCCATCCAGCAGTGAGATCACGAGTAATATCCCGTTCCCTAACATCCCGACGACCACTGCTTTGTCTGTCGCGATCGCGGTCTCGACCACCCTCTCTGCCTCCTCCCATAGAGTCTCTACCAGTCATCAACTCTCTAGGGGGTGCTGGTGATGATTTGCTCTGGTGTCGATCCTTCTCTCCCTCGCCTCGCTCACTTACTCTGCGCTCACTGCGTTCTCGATATTCGCTTCTCTGAGTTCGGTCTTCGTCAGGAGCACCGCGTTTAGATTCACGTTCGCGCCCTGGACTTCTAGAGCCTCTACGGCTTTTCCGGTCTCGTCGTCCGCTGCGATCCATGTCTCGATCTTCTTTGGGTGGTTCAGCTCCAGTAATGAGATCGGCGCGTGCTGGGTTGATAATATCTCGACCTAAATCCTTTATAGGCTCCTGTCGAGCTGGGGGTGGTCCTGAAAGTGGTGGAGGGACAGGTAGAATTGGTGTTGACGGACCAGAATTAGGCGCCTCGGGACCCATGCCAGTACTCACTCTCCCGCCGCGGCCACGAACAGTCATACGCTCAGGTGCAATCTGCTGTCCAGCTTGTTGCAACATTGTGTTGATACCAGCAAGCTGTCGTCTGCCACCTCGGGCGGCACGTTCGTTTGCTGACGACGGGCCAGTAGGGGCAGCGAAACCATTTGGTCCTGGTTGGATAGGACTCGACTGAACCCCCTTCGGGCCCGAAGGGGGGATTGTCGTCGCTAAACTTCCCAAATTCGCCATCGAATTTTGTGATATATTAGGTCGAGATCGATTATTGTTGTGGTTGTTACCCACATGAGGCTGAGGATGAGATCTAACGGCATCTTCGTTACCAAAAGCTTTAAGCCTATCTGGATGGATCCCGACTGGTTGCTGACCTGCCTGTGGCTGTGGAGCGACAGGACCTCCTAATTGCCTCAACCTATCCGGATGGATAGCAGTGACTGGAGATTGTGCTGCAGGTGTAGAAACGACAGTATTTGAGCCGGATACAATAGAAATGGGGTCCACTTGCATAGATCCACCACGTCTTGGGTGACGACCAGAAGACGGACCGGTAGGAGGCTGCTTTTCCGGAGTCGGTGGGCGAGGTAACTCTCCAGATCTAGGGTTGTATTGCGGCGGTAAAGGGGGGTTTGCTACACGGTTGCCACGACCATTTCTGTCTCGAGGTCCAGAAGGAATATCGGAAGCCGGTGCTGTGAGACGGCCAAAGTTGGGATCTGGGGGAGCTCTGTTCACAGCATTCAGGCGACCATGATCTGAATCTACTGATCTGGCAGGAATTTGAGCTGCCTGGAATGCTGGTTTAACGTTAGGCACTGCTGGGTCTCTCTCCGCTGGTCTGTCGCCCCGAGGACCTGCTGGTGGTGGTTGAATCTCGTCAACGCGGCCACGGGGAGAATTGTACGACTCTGGGAGATTGCTTCGCGATGATCGATCGTCGCGTCTGGAGTCTGAGTGGTCCTTGTCTGCACCATTTCTTCGTGGTGACTGGGGCCTGGAAGATCCTTTTTCTCTCGGTTCTTCTCTTCCCCGCCTAGGAGAGTTGGATCGAGAGGGGTTCTTGTCGGCAGAAATGAGGGCAGCGCGTTCAGGGTTGATCAACTCTTGCCGTTCAGGAACAACAGCAGGTAGTCTATCGGAAGAGCTTCCTGATATACGGTCCGAAAGTGGTCCGGAAGCTCTGGGTGGAAGCATATCACGCGACTGGCGACTACTATCGACTTCTCTAGCTTGCGCAGTCTTATCGAGCTTCTCCCGAGCAGAGTCGGCTGTCCACCGTGGAGGAGGTTCCTTAATTCGTTCTCGATCAGCGCCAGGCGCCCTGTCAATAGGACGACCAAATTCTCTAGTCGCTGGGTCCGGGACACGCCTGTCATTCCCGGGGAAGTCACGAAGCCTGTCTCCAGGCCTATCTCCGGGCCTATCTCCAATTCTCTCGATGGGACGATCTCCAGATCTTCCCCCACTCTGGCGGTCCGGCCTGGGATCCTGAGTACGGGATTCGCGGCCGTCTCTTCGGTCACCATGACGAGGAGTGTGTCTATCAAGTAGATCACGGCTGGGGAGGGGCGCATCTGGACGACTTGGTAAGTTAGGACTTCTCTGATCCAGAAGAGTCGTAACGGGAAGATTCCTGCCAATATCTGGGCGGGATGGAACACCTCCTGGCGTCGATTGCAACGCCTTCGCAGCTTTGAATCGATCCCTCTCTGCAAGTACATCAGCTTTCTTCGACTCCAA
Organism: Rhynchosporium graminicola; assembly: GCA_900074885.1. NCBI lineage: Eukaryota > Fungi > Ascomycota > Leotiomycetes > Helotiales > Ploettnerulaceae > Rhynchosporium > Rhynchosporium graminicola. The sequence continues at coordinate 490,973 of FJUW01000033.1, forward strand.
GGCAGTGGCTGGTGGCAGAGAGCGCTTCGAATCCTGGACATTTTCCACGACACCCGATTTTGTCGCATGTTTCGAATTCTTCGCATCGTCGACTTCACCATCCTCAACTTCTGCTGCAGTCGGAGGCTTTGTTGTGGGGACGACCTGGGGACTGGACTAAATTAGCGTGATATCCATAATACTGAGTGGTTGGACAAACCTGGCTCGTGCCCCGGGCTTAAATTCTGCAGCTGTAGGCTTTAAGTGAGACTTTGCAGTTTGTTTGGTGCTATCTTGGCTTGTGCTTGTCGAGTCGTTCTAGAGGCGGTCAGAAATATATTGGATTGAGATAATATGTTCAACTCACTGCCGTCTGTGCCATCGCACCAACATGACCAAAGGCCTGTACCATAACCCATTTAGGCTCCCTCTTTTTCAATTGAACCAGCACTGCATTACTAGTGAGCGCAAGGTCTTCTCGATGTCCCTTTTCTCTAGACGCTATAAACTCCAGTTGTTCTAGAATCTTGGTACCGTGGAAATTGATAGTAGGGAAGACTTCGACCACAGATTTCAGTACCGTCATGGCATTCCGGATATGCATCCACTCGGTACCTCCTAAGCAGTCGCGGAGAGCTGTATTTAAGCTCGTATGCCAACGAAGCAGGATTGACTTGAATGCCTGTTCGCCATCGTAAGCCACGAGACCTTTAGGCTTGCCATTATCGTCCAAAGCCTTTGCGAAACCAGGGAGATTTGCTGCACTGCCCCAAGCCTCTCTTTCGAAGACTGCCGAGTCGGCATGCCATCGGGACAGATCCATAAGCACCAGTCTGAGGAATCGCCCCAGATTCTCAGCTTCACGAACGGTACAAGCGAAGATGATTGCACGGAGGCGATTGGGTCTAAAGATCTGACTATACAGTGCCAGCGTTCGGAAATAGGGGACGGCGTTCTCATGAAGGAATTTGACCATCCGGAAACAGTATTCTGAGTCGCTAGGGGACAGTAGTAGTCGTGGTAGCAAGCATTTTTCAAGAAATGCTTCCATAGCAAGGTTTGGGTTAGAAGTTTTGCTGAACCACAGCGCCTTGGTCTTGAGTAGCCGTACTTTCTTCTGGCTAAAGTTATTAAGGACCTCTTTGAATTCCGCAATGAGTTTGTCCCGAGTCGCGGAAAGATTCTTTTTTTTGACCTCTTTGGCTGCTACCCCAGCCTTGGTCATATCCGTTCGATCTTTGGCAATTTCAGAAATATCGGATACCAGCCGCGAGATTTCAGTCTGGTAGCTGCTGCTAGGAATTGCCAGATCTCCAAGTGCCGAAGCCCAGAAAGTAACATACAGATCAGGATTGAGCGACGTAAAGGAGCCACTAGGTAAAACTGCCTGGACAGCTGCGACGATGGGCTCTAGGATCTTGTGGAATGGATCACTCGATAGTACAATCGGGCTGGTTTCTTCGGAGTCTGCAATCAGTAAATCTTCCGTGGGTGCAATTCCATTAGGAACTTTTGATAAGACACTGTCCTCGCCATGGACTTTGGGCGTAGTGTCATCTGACATGTCAACATCTCCCTCCGTGTCTACCAATGCGTTAGGCGGTATGGTCGTTTCGGAAGTACCTGTCGTCGTACCATTCAATACTGGCGACGTGGCTTTTGACCGGTGATATGAAAGACTCGACCTTCCAATGAAGAATGCGAGTCCTGGTTCTAAGCCAAAGTCCTGTAAGAGCTGAGGAATCCCGGGGACTTGTCGATCAAAGTCATCAACTGAGAGATTACTGCGGAGCAGCTCAAGATACTGTGATAGCGCTTCTTGTGTGTCGTCCATCATTGTTGCCAGTAGCTTGATGTGTGCATCGGCATCTGAGATCCTGTATATTGCAGCTTGTCGATATTGTGCAATGGAGATGAGAAGTTCTCCAGACAGATGCGACTCCGTAAGAGCTCTCATGAGGCGCTGCGACGTCTTCGTAGATTCAAAACGCTTGTCGAACAAGGTGACGAGGGTATGTTTTCTGAGCTCTTCGCCGCCGGTCATAGCGTGAATCTGAGCATTTGTGAAGTCGGTGTCAGGAACGATGCCAGACATCTGGGAAATTAGCTCCTTCAGTATCACCAAATCGGTAGAATTACCGCGGTACAGTTGATCAGCGACATATCGGAGAATAGGCGAGAGATTCAGGATGGAGTAGCGTTTGTAGACTTTTCCTGAAAATCTCGAAAGTGCTAACAACCATTTGCTAGGTAGAAGAGCGAACTCGGCGTTGTTTCTGTTTCTGTCCTTACCACCAAGGGCACTCATAAGTGACCAAACTAGAACATCGTAACCTAGACTCGTAAAGTGCTTCGCACATTCGACCACAACTTCGGTGAGATTGGTGTAAGACTCGATCTGACTCAACGCAATGCCAAAAACAATGCCGGGAGACGAATATGCAATCTTGGCCAAAGCTCGTGCCATAGGCGCCACATTTACCTTGCTGATCCGTTTCATAGTACTCAGTGTTTCGAGCTTGGTTCTTGCAAAGGCAGCTTTGATTGCTGGCAAACGCGAAGTTTGGCCCTCGAACCACTCAGCGTATATTGAGTACCTGACAGAGACAGGGAAGATTTGAAGCATGACCCAGACTTCACTGACCATTGCAGAGTTGGCATTAGTAAGACTGAGAGCTGGAACAATGAGTCGCTTCAGAAGATCTTGCCATCTCTCGTGGTTCTGCCGGGACCGATCAGCTCTGAGGCTATCTATGCCAATTCTTGTAATTTTAGATAGCAGGTTGACGTCTTTGCCGATATTCACGCCAGAGAGATTTAGCAACGTGCTACACAAGGTGAAGAAATCATCTACATTTCGACAAACGGGTATATCGTCTGCCCACTCATCCCAGTAGAATCGATATGAAGTACTATCATTGGTATCGTGCCTGTCTGGGAAAGGCCATCGAAGTTGTTTCCGTACTGGAAGCTGAGCAAGGCGAACTTGACCCTTCGGTACACCACTTTGGTCTGTATCGGCGACTTTCTTAGTCGAGCAATCGGCATCTTCCATTATCGTAGCCTTGGGCTTGATATCATTGTACAGGTCCTTGATAGAGTGATGCAAGATGCGATTGATGAGAGGGATCAGCTCGGGGTAAGCTTCCGGAAGCCAAGGAAACCGGCCGAGCATGAAAAGGGATTCGGGAATAGCACCAATAGTCAACAAGCAAATCAGTAATTGGACTTTCTGGTCTTGAGGCTCTTTAGATTTGTCCTTTTCTTGTGGTTCCGTGATTGCCTTAGCGACAGGGTCAGATTTTGACGATGCGGCTTCTCGGTTTCTACCACCGTCCTTAGGATCGTCGTTTGTCAGAGCACCAGCCATGAGCAGGGCATTTGTTGCTCCACCACCGGGACGGCTAAGTCTTTCCTTCTCGGCAAGTTCCTCTTGTCTGGCTTCTCGTACGGCTGGCATGTCTTCATCCAGTGGCCACAGATGTGGGTACAGGTCTCGTAAAGAAATGAAACCGATCTTAATGAGTAATGCTGTGAGGTAGATGAGGTTTGCAGGCAGTGCATCGTCGTCGTCGCGAGCTTCAGAGGTGTAGAAACGTAACTTGAAGCCCAGTAGTTGAGCCGCTACACGGTTGCCTGAAGGCGGTAATGTTCCAGTGTGCTTGATCCATTCTCGATCGGCATCGAACTCAGTATTATCTGAGACACTGCTATCAAAAGACTGCTGCTTGGTTTCCTCATCGACGGCTCGTCTACCTCCAAGCTCGAAGAATGCATCCACTCCAATTTCACGAGCACGTTCCCAAAACTGTACATCTCGTATACTTCGTTCTTGCTTAGAGTGCTCTTCGTCTTCGGGAGTTGGCATCCATCCCGGAGAACTTGGAAGAGCCCAATTTGGAAGCCCTGCGTGTCTGCCTCCATCTATCTCCCCATGCCGAGGCCACCAAGAGCTGACACGCAGCAATTTAATGAAGAACCTGAAGTGCTTGATAAGGACGGCAGCGAAAACATCCAGAGTTATATCAAGTACTCGTCCAACATCTAGGTCGAACGTCCCAATCAAGCCCTTAACTCTCTCAAAGGCATCTTCCACTACCTCACTAGTTGGTGGTTCGCTTCCACTGGTTGTGAAAAGCTCAGTAACGAGCTTAGAGTATCCCTCTGTCTCTTCTCGCAGCAAGTTGTAGTTGCCCTGTCGATATAACTGGTTCGTAGCCTTTCGAACGGCCATGCGCTTGAATGTACTCTGCGTAAGTCCAAGAGTTTCAAGCACATCATTGTCGAGATTCAATCGCATCAGTTCTGGCGAAATATCCGTCGCAACAGCGAATGGTGTGAGTGCGGAAGAACTGATGCCACCTTCTAGCATCATTGAGAATATGTCGAGGAACAAAACTGGCGCATTGAAACTCGGAGCTTCTCCATCTGATGTTGTAGGATCTGGTCCAAGAATATCCTTCACACAATTCCCGGCAATCCTCGCATCTATCCGACCATCCACAGTAGCCCGGATGAGCTCTTGAAATATAGAAGAAACGTCCGTTGTATCCTCATCCTGGATAGCTTGCTTTCCTAGATCTATCACCTCCTGACGTCTGAAGTCCCAGGACGACAGGCGTTCTTCGGTTAGGAAAGTATAGTCGAAGGGTGTTGGCTCTAGTTTTGGAGTAGGAGGGGCATATTCGAAGGTAGGTGTCGAAGCCTGTGTAGCGGTTGGTGTTGGAGCTGCGCTTACAGTTCGAGGAGGGGGAGGAGACATGGGTCCTGGCGTCGGCGTCGTCCTTCCTGGAACAGCAATGTTGACTTTGTTCGGATTATTGTCGCGACCTTCGTTTCTCCGCCCTCCTCTGCCTCCATTTGCACCAGGTCCTCCTTGTCCTCCACGACTCGCTCTTCTGCCTCCATCGCGCATTTCTGATCCTCTATCGTGTTGAGCCAGGCTTGCACTCTGCGGGCGGTGCGGCGATGGCCTGCCCTCTCCTGAATCAACTGATGACCTCTCGTGTCTCTTCCTTTTGGTCGCGGGTGGCATCTCCACCTCGATTTCGAAGGTTGCGCTCAATCTCTGTACATCTGTGGTCGGGAGCTACTGTAGCTTATGCAGGCTGCAGGTTTGTCTGCGAAGCTATCAACCTATTACCTAACAATGAAGGATTAAAAAGAAAGAAGTTGCGCAAAGCGATGTACTATGTAAGAGATCATCAAGGGTGCGCAGCTATTTCCAGTTAGGGAGTGTGTGTATTCTGATGTTGGGAGAATTGAAGGAGCGTGCCTGACAATAATGTATCAAGAGAAGAGTCACGTAAGTACCTACATAGGCATTGCAATGCGGCTCCGAATAGTGAATTAGCGGAACTAGATTCTATAGTGAGCTAAATGGGGATTAGCGTCAGCTCGGACCACCACTAGGCTCATAGCAGCCACAAGCACAGCCACATCGATGGGAATCGATTATTCGGGCATGAGGCCACAAGGCACACACACACCTGAAATCAGCCCTATATCAGGCACAAAAGCACAGGCATGCTACCTACTTTATCGCGACAAATTAAGCGAGGTTACACCCCTTCTAATACTTATTCTCCTCTATAAAACTACTACCTGATACGCTATTTAATTATTTAGTAAAGTATTCGATTATTAAAACCAAATAGCACTCGTAAGCAATTCTCTTTGCAAATTATTAATCAGACGTAGTTTCAGTATGATAAAAGTGCTGGAATAGGCCCTTGCCATTACTTTCGGACGATTTCTCCAAGTCAATTCTTAAGTGAATAAAAGCGGCATGTGCAGATATTAGTGTGCTTAGTGTGCTACGTGTGTGTGCCTTATGGCCTCATGCCCGAATAACGATTCCCATCGAATTCTGCGATACTCCGGAGGTAGGCACAGAAGCGATACCGGAAGTTCCCAGGGTTAAACCAAAAAATGCTCTCATCAGCTGTTATGATTAGACTGGTCACAGCATCTCGGAAATTTTTAGCTGGTCGTCTTCCCTTCTTCTGTTTCCCTCGATAAGCAGTTCCAGTCTATAAGCATTCCATCATGGTCAGCAATTCAGAGTTCAAAGGTGCAGATGTGCCAAGAACTCCAAAATATAGTCAGTCATTCCCCAGAGTTACCCCTCCAAACAAGAAGAACAGGAATTGAATACTTCCAAGAAAGAACGCGGCAACAGCCCGAGAACCCATTCGTAGCCCTGATACCCGACCAAACCATTGCCATCGTACCCTCCTTTACTCTCGAATCGGGAGTTACGCTGCATAATGTTCCTCTGGCTTACAGTACGAGGGGTAAATTATCTCCAAACGGAGATAATGCTATGGTTATTTGCCACGCCCTTACAGGAAGTGCGGATGTGGGAGATTGGTGGGGTCCTTTATTAGGAGGACCAGGGAGAGCTTTTGATATATCCAGGTTCTTCGTGGTGTGCATGAACAGCTTGGGAAGTCCCTATGGAAGTGGAAGTCCGGTCACTTGTAAGGATGGGGATCAGAAGAACGAAAGATACGGACCAGAATTCCCTCTTACTACTATTCGGGATGATGTAAAGTTCGTACATTGATTCACTTACAAGAGCAGAACGCTAAATTTCTTTCAGTTTCCACAAGCTGTTGCTAGACGATCTTGGAGTTCGCCAAGTTGCGGCAGTTATTGGGGGTTCCATGGGTGGCATGCTGGTACTGGAGTGGGCATACTTTGGGAGGGAGTACGTGCGATCAATTGTTCCCATTGCAACATCGAGTCGACACAGCGCTTGGGGCATAAGTTGGGGAGAAGCACAAAGACAAAGCATTTATGCGGATCCTAAATACGATGATGGATATTATCCCTTCTCGGATCCGCCTACAGCTGGTCTTGGTGCGGCACGCATGTCAGCTTTGCTTACATACCGAAGTCGAAACTCATTCGAGGCAAGATTCGGGAGGAATACACCAGACGCATCAAAGAAGCAGACTATTAGCCAGGATCAGCATCCCTCAACGCCCTCCGAGATTCACTTAGCTATTCACAATGATGGTCACCGTTCCAAGAGATCCCCTCTGTCAAGACCGGGAAGTTCGGCGGATCTCACATCGCCTACGACCAAATTGAACAGTGACACTAACCCGCTAGACTTCACTGATCCCCAATTCCACGGCGCCACCGCATCTACGCCGCCGGCACTTACCAATCAACAAACAGAGCGGAAGCGAGGAACATCGACATACTTCTCAGCACAATCCTACTTACGTTACCAAGGCGAGAAATTTGTACAGCGTTTCGACGGCAACTGCTATATAGCCATCACGCGCAAGCTCGACACGCATGATGTGTCACGATACCGTGTTTCTCCCGACTCAACAACACCCATCACCGATGCTCTCTCTCAAATTCAGCAGCCAACACTAGTCCTTGGTATCGAAAGCGATGGACTCTTCACCTTTGACGAGCAGAAAGAAATCGCTGCTTCGATCCCAGATGCCAGATTGCGGAAGATAGATTCGCCTGAAGGTCATGATGCTTTCTTGTTACAATTCGAGCAGGTCAATCATCATATTCTAGAATTTTTGAGGGATGTGCTGCCGGATATTATGGGTGCTCCAGGAAGGGATGATATCGTTACCGAAGATGGAGTTGGTACCATTACGAAGAATAGTACATTTGGAGAGGCAGAAGTTGAGGATATCACTGCATGGTGAGGTTGGGATAACTGGCCATGGAAACTCATTTATATACTACTCAAAGATTCGTGGACGTACATACATACGTAGCAGTATTTGAAACATTTGGCGACGCGTTGGGTCAATGCCGCACGATATTTACCAACTGACCGATTCTCTGTATCAATCTCGAGTAGCCAACAGCCCAGAACCTACGATGGATCTTGGCAGAAATCGGTGCACCTGGATAATTCGCATTGCGACGAATCGATCTAGGGTCCTCGTAGCTAGCTAGTCCAACATCTCACAGTATCACGCTAGTAAAGATCTCAAACAGCCAGATGGCCATTTCCAATGTCCTATGGTATTTTAGTGATATCAGTATCGAGTTACATACCTAGGACCTTGACTTTTATATGCAGGTGGCCAGCCCTCTCTCGTCTGCCAAAGATGGATTTGCTCGGCACTGGCAGATAAACATCGAGGCATGGAAAAAACAACAAAACACCCGAACGTCAGAAGTCAAAAAACCAACCAGGAGCAACTTGATGAGAATGAGAGGTCCCAGTTAGACAAGCAAACTTGGAGTGGTAGGTAAAGGAAGGAAGTTGTATGCTATGTCCTTGAAGCGAGACCATGAGGCAGCCACCACTCCTTGAGATAGGTCTTACAGATTCCAATCCCTTTCATTTCCTGATCCCCGTAAACTTCGGTTCTCATCAATCATATGCTCAATACTGAAGTTCGACACCTCATTGTCGTCGCGTCGTAATTCGTCGTGCAGCCCTTTAAACTAAATGAACCTCACCAGCTAATACACTTTGATGAATCGAAAGCACAACAATTTGAATCCGGAATTGAATCTAGTGCATCCTTTACATTGGCACCTAAGATATCTAGCTAGGTAGGCTCGATAGATAATACAGTATTCCATTGGAATGACAGAAACTTATTCGAGCATCTACTTTTAGCAGGGGAAACTAGTTGGGATTCGTTGGCAAAGGCCGGACCGAGGATCTAATCATCATCACATCAACTCCCCCATGCTTGGATGGTGCTATGCTAGCATCTCAGCGTGAAAATATTTCCTTCCATAGAGGGGGAACTTTTCTCCTCTTCCACAAAACTCCAAGAGAACGCGGAAAACGCGAATGCAATTATCTTCGTCAGTTAGTTGCACACTGCGATTTTCTACATTCCTCAATGTCTACTTCCTTACCACACTCAAGTTAGTTGATCTGAATCTGATTTCCCCCTTGGGAGCAACCTCAATCTAGATTCAAAATCAACTCACTTGAGTACCTAGTCAGAACTCGGCACCACCGCCAAACTGCTACTACCCCTAGTATACGGTACGGAGTAATTTAACACGGTACTTCCATAACGAGTATATCATTCCCTAACCAGAAAACCACCTGCTGACCTTCGGCTTCGATTTCGAAGCCCACTGTTACATAAACATCATCTTTCTCCGAAGAGTTTCCTGGTAAAAGGTAGATAGATGTGTACCTATGAACGCCTTAAGAGAAACGAATTTTAGTGCGTTCACGCCTAGTTTTCGGGGCTTTGGGCGGTGATAATTCTGGTGAATGCTGTTTGCGGCTCTCATCGGATTTTGAGGAATTCGTGTACCCAATCTAGGTACGCTATAATAGTCGATTCCTGTTTAGTTACGCTCGGGCTTGTACAATAGTAGGTAGGTGAAAGCCCGGCGAAAGCAAGTATCCGGGCAGAATTTCCTTCGGAGTATTAGAATTTGGTAGGGCTAATGTCGAGAATTAACATCTCCAAATGATACAATCTCTGTATACTTCAGAAAGGGGATGGAATCCGTATTCCTCATATTCAAGTTATTGGAACAGAGCTTGCGTCCGACTCGATGTTAGAACTCTCCATATGTATATAGAGTAGAGGGCTAGATTGTAGCTATTTGACTCATTAAGTCAACTCAACAGTAAAGGCTTCACGGGAGGGATGATAACAACAGTAAATGCTCGCAACTCAGTTGAGCCCGTTGAAATCAACAAAGACCTCGATCGAGGCGAACGCGCAAATCCCCAATATCGGGTCTGCTTTTCAAAAGCGCGATCAGTTAGTTATAGGACTATGACATTCGCAGCCCGAAGGCTACGAAAATAATACCACGAGAGAGTTGGAAGGCTATGGATCAGATCCCAAGGAAGAGATTCTCTTGAACTTTCTCTTCCGTAGCCTACCTAGTAAGTTAAGATAGACCACGAGTAAGATATCTGCGCGGCCATGAAGGTGTCGGTACTAGAAAGACTCCCACTGCGTGTCAAATAGGTAAAGCCTTCGTACTCTTGCTATAGCAGATATTATTGGGTGCTTTACTATCTACCGACTTAGTAGTCTCGTATATCGACTAGACTAGACTGAAAGTAAAAATGGTCCTTATGAACGTGTTAGGCAGAGCCCTTTCATCGACGAAGCTTAGCGCCTGGTAGGTGAGGAATTCGTTAGGGAAGTATTAGATAAGATCGTGGACTACTTGACGAAGCCAAAGTACACTCAAAAGCTCATTGTCATTATGGCTTGTTATAACGATGACATAAATCGTTTATAGCGCAAAACCCTAGTCTCACTAGTCGCTCTCCAGAAGTCATGATCTTTCGTAGATTAGAGCCATTGACTGTCTTATACTACTTATTCAACTGCCTAGAGGCCGTCGGCTCGAAATGCGGAAGAAAGAAACACAAAGATCTGGAAGATGTCCGTCCCGTGTTTCTAGCAACGGAACGCGACTTGTAAAACACGGAGGAATGAAAAATTCATGTTGTCAGGTGCAAGGCTATTCTCACTCTGGCATGACATTTATAACAGTATCAAAATTGAAAAGCTATATTGGGTCTCCATCAACCCAGCTCTGTAAGCTGACGATGCCATCATAGCCTGCTTTATCAAGCTTTGACAAGATGCCCGCAAAGCTACGCAGATAAGTGGCCGCGCGACGCTGGGCGCCTGCGTCAAGGCCTGGAGGAATGAAAAGTAGGACGGCTGATATCTCTCGGATTTTGCTAACCTGGGAAAAAGTTAGTCAGGTGATAATACCATAACATAAAGGGATATAAGGAAACTAAAGTGGAGATGGAATCCAAGGAGGAGAAAAGGTCCCAGTGGACATAAATGGATTGATCTTGGGTTGGAGCTTACGATAGCTATCCCGTTGGGCTCTATGAAAGAGTGCGAGATCCCATGAAGGAGTGGAGTAGCTGGCGGCATCTGTTTTCGGGTTCGGCCCAGACGACTTTGGTGTCACGTACTGGTGCTGGCGATATAGACATAGCCTCCTGTGATTCTAACAACGCATCCAGCTGACTGGAAAGTAAAGTTTGAAACCAGAGATGCGTGACGTGCAGATTAGCACGCAGAATTGCAAATTGCCCATACGAGTCCTGGCGAGCCTGCAAATCATCCTCGTCACTGGCTGGCGGGGAGTTATCTTGTGGTTCAAACGCAACCCAAGGCTGCAATGGCGCCGGGATGTCGTCGAGAATGTATTTTAGCACATCCAAACGTTGCTGTAGATGTTGAATCTGCGATTGCACATCTTCCGCTTGGATACAGGGACATGGTTTCCCTCTATGAAAGCCAGAAGAGTAGGCGGCGAGGAAGACGTGAGAGTTGAGATTGAACCCTGTGACCAGGGAGACAGTGCCACGGGGTTGTGGGGAGATTGTATGCTCATTGATATATTCGTCGTCGACTTCGGCGGGCATGAGACTTTCGTAGGAAATAGTGTGGGCCTCTGCTTGGTCTATGAAGCAAATCCGTTCTTTGCGGATGAAGTGAACTTTGCCGTGGCTATGGGTAGATACCGATTAGTGAGGAATATACAATCTAGGGATTCTCTTGTCTGACATTGAAAGTAAACTTGCTTACACGAATGCGTAGAAGCACAACCAAAATGCCTTCTTACGGAGCTGGACCTCAATACAATTGAGACCGTTGCTCTCAGGAAATTTATGCAAATTGATTAGACGCGCAAGTTGACTGGCCTCCGCTCCAATCATGCGTGACCGATTGTAATCTGTGACATGAAAGAAGGCAAGATGAAACAAAAAGTGAGCAGCCCAATTGTCAAAATTGATCTCATCGTAGTACTCGTGTCGCCTGAGACGCATGAATTCATCATAACATGCATATACCATAGCCTTACTGTTTGCGTGGGGTGGGTGAGGGCGCAGCTTTTGGTAATCATGAAATTTGCTCGGTAGAGATGCAATGGTCACGGCGCAAAGGCCGTATATGAGACCGAGGAAGACTTCATCGTAGCAATCTCGATGGTTTGCGATGTCGCGTTTGAACAAGGGCCGATGGACTACTGGTATCAAAGGATATATGTATTGACAGAAATCGGCAAGTATTGCCTCGACTACCGCTCTGTCGCCTAGATGGTCAGTAGTATACAAGCTCGATCCTTCCAGATCGTATGCGTGCGAGGAGGGAGAATCGTTGCAAGAGCGTTGGGAGGATGGTGATACTATCTGGACCTCCGAACTAGCTTCATGGGAATATTCCCGGCGCGATACAGGACTCTTCGATGAGGATGAAATAGTTTTCGTGCGCGCCCTTGACGAGGTGCTAGTACGTAGAATATGTGAAGCTTCCCTGGAAGTGTTCTTCTCCGCAGCAGAAACTTGTTGTAATGTACGCTTATGTCTGGGATATGTCATCAGAGACCCCTTCTGCAGGTGAAGATTATCTTTTCCAAAGCGCAACTCTAGGCCTTACTTTGGTTGCGGACCACGACTCTTGACCGGGAGCAAGAACGTACAGTCCAGTCCAAATTTCGTGCATCGCAAGCAAGGCCCTCCGATGGTCGCTGGCAGAGCATGTGAGACTGATTCAGCGGAAGAGTCCTGCTCGCATCTGACTCTGCGGCCTCTACATCCGTCACTATGGAGAGATATTAGTCGAGACGCCTTTTCGCTGGGTGGGAAGGCGGGAGACGGAGACGGATAACGAACCAAGCCTGGCTTACAGAGGGGATTCGCCGCCTGGAGGACGGATCTTGTCTAGGACTGGTGGTGACCGGGTTCGCCGAAATCTCCATAACCATATGAAGGAGATACTTTTTCACTTATCGATCACGATCTTGAGGCGAGGCGAGAAGCACCATAGCATAGCGGAGGCAGAGGAGGCGAGGAGAAAAGGACGGACAGCGGGGAAACAAAGCAGATAGTCTAACATGCGGAGTACATCCATCCCATCGTACAGTAAGGCGAGAGATAACGACGAATGCTTATCTTGCTTTCAGTAGCCCGAAGTTTATGCCAGCCAGCCTGCATGGAAATACCCTGCACGTCCCGTTGACAGCATCCGTGGATGAGGTTCTGCTTCCAAACTGATTCACTATCGTGACTTGCCAAGTCTATAGATCATCATGTCGTCGTAAACAAGGGTCATGGTCGACTACTCAACAAGCTACTTGGTACTCGGACTCACCGTGGGTCTGAACCTGACAGGACTTATTTCAAGCCAGGGGTCAATCCTAACTACAGTTCACCTGGAATTCCATTTGTGGGACAGGTAGGTTCAGACCCAGGGAGAAACCGAGTAAGTAGGTGGTAATAAGTAATTCGCGTGCTCTTGAGAGGGTAAGGTAGCCAAGATCGATGCCCAGGAGCTAGTGTGCGAAAAAAAAATCAAGTTAATTAATTATTAATCAATTAAATCAATTAAGATTAGATTAGATTAGATTAACTTATTTCGTCCTTTGATTAGATTAAGAATTAGAGTTAATCAAGATTTACTCAAGATTTAATCAATTAGCTTACTAATATAAGAATAGACTAGAATTTCCTAAATATTTCAGAAGCTAGTTATATAGAAGGTATCTTTAGTAAGCTAAATATCAAATTGTATATTCTTATAGGTTCTTATAAGTTATATTACCTTGTTAAAATAACTTCTCGAAACCTCTCGTCAATTTCAAAGCTTAAAAGGGTGATTTAAGCGACTCTCTAATCCCTAAATAGCTTAGACTAAGATCATATTACTTAATTAATTTTTAATCAATTACTGTACTGTAAATCAATTATAATTAGATTAGATTAGATTAGATTAACTCTCAAAAACCGTTGATTAGATTAGATTAAGTCGACTTAATCTAATCTAATCTAATCATTTCGCACACTGCCAGGAGCTACAGTAGGAAAGTGTATCTACGCACTAATACATATCCCCTCACCCAACACCAACTTCGATGAGTGACACAAACACAAAAATTAATATCATGAATCCTGGTACTGGGATTTCTAATGCCTTTGCGATGATACGGAAGTACAGTGGTTATCTTGTACCCCCAGTTTCGACAGGCGGGAGTGCAGCTTTCCCTATCATAGTAGTTACTGCTCCGTGCTTTAGGTTATGTATGTACAACTTCAGTACAAGTACGAAGATCAAGATCGTCTTTTGTTTATAACCTGATTAAGAAAAGCGTCAAGTAGCTGGGGACCCCTACTAAATCCGGGGGCTCAAGATAACCGCTGTACCTCCCGCCGTATGGCCCTGCCCAGTAGATACTTCGTAGACTTCCCGAATTTCCCTTATCAATGCAGGTTGCTACTACAGTGGACTCACTGCACTATTTCTCGTCATCTCCCTTTCGTCCCAGAGGCTCCTCCCCTCGCGTGATCGAGATTTTGGGAATTTCTGGGAGATGCTTAATCGGGCGGCTCGATACGTGGCTTGGCTTGGCTTGGCTTGGCTTGGCTTTGTGAAACATACGACCTACAGTGGTATACGGATGAGAACCGTGTGGCTGGCGCGGGAATTTGGTTTGGGCAGGGAAGTATCGCCGCGTTTCCACATTCATGTTTCTCCGTCTATTTCTCCGCCCCTGGGACTCCAATGCTCCCTAGCATCCTCCCCTCCATTCCCCGCATCCCCAGAGCTTCGAGTCAGGTCCTAGAACATGTGGCGCTCAATGTACGGTAGTAGAAGATCGTGGGTCGGCAATAACACCTTCAAAAGACAGGGCTGGACACATTGACTCCCCGAAGATCTCCGAGGGAGGATTGAATATAAGGATGGCGAGAATTCCATCATTCGTACTCATGCCAGACAGAGTCTTGATACTCACAGCAGCAACAGCAACAGCAACATCAACATCAACATCAACATCAACAACCTCCGTCAACCGCGGTAGCCATCACTGCCATCAGTGTTCGGAGGGAAGAATTAAACTTCTCAAGCCGTAGCGCTCCAGGCATCTTCCCACCACCACAAACGTTACAATGAAGTTCAACGTCAATCAATCAGTCGACGCAGAGCTTATCGCAGTACTCCCCAAGGATCCCAAGCCATGGTACAAGACAGGTCATTTGCTGAAGCTGAACTTCTGTAGCTTCTCGCTCGTGCTTTTCTGTAAATAGATCCCTTCCCAATCTTGACAGGTGACTTGGTCGCTGACGGGTGTCTTTACAGCAAGTGCAAATGGATATGATGGCTCGTTGATGAACGGTCTCCAAGCCCTCCCACGCTGGGAACAGTTCATGGAGCACCCGAAAGGCGCTTGGCTTGGTTCGATCAACGCCATCTACTGGCTGGGTACGGGCATCGTCTCCTTGATGGCTGGCTGGATCTCAAACAGCTATGGACGAAAGACGAGTCTGTATGTTGGCTATGCTTGCCTTCTCTTGGGCACGATACTCCAGACCGCAGCTCCAAATCCAGTAGCTTTCATGCTAGCACGCTTCTTCCTGGGAGGAGCAACTGGTTTCTTCGGCAATGTCGCTCCACTCATCATCAACGAGATCTCGTATCCTACTCATCGTTCGATCTGCAGTGCTCTTTTCATGTGTGGTTTCTACGTTGGAGGTTCGTGCACAGACTCCCTTCTTTATTTCACATTATCATCTAACTTATCCGAAAAGGGCTTGTCGCCGCCTGGGTTACTTTTGGGACTCAGTACCTCGATAATTCTTGGACTTGGAGATTGCCATCAGTCCTGCAACTATTACTACCAGCTTTAGCCTTGCCGGGTTTCCTCATGGTCCCTGAGAGTCCTCGATATCTGATCTCAAATAATCGAATCAATGAAGCACATAAGATTCTTGCTGATTGGCATGCTGGAGGCGACCTCGACGCACCTTTGATCCGGTTCCAGATGGCTGAGATCGAGAACAGAATCCGCTTTGACCAGCAATCATCTTCCTCCGCTGGTTATGCAGACATGATCAAGACTAAAGGCAACCGTCATCGTCTGTTCATTTCTATTACACTTGGCATATTCGGACAGTGGGTTGGAAACGGCGTCGTCAGCTACTACCTCGCAGCTGTCCTCCAAACAATCGGTGTCACCAACGTCACACATCAGCTTGTTATCTCAGCATGTCTTCAAGTGTGGAACTTGTTCTTCTCTGTCGTAGCCGCATTCTCCGTCGATTCAGTCGGTCGCAGAAAATTGTTCCTTGCCTCAGCGTCGATCATGAGCGTCAGCTTCATAGTCATAACTGGCCTATCTGGCTCATTTGCGAACTCCGGGAACGCCGCGACTGGAACGACCGTGATTCCCTTCCTCTTCATCTTCTTTGCTGGATACGACATTGCTCTGTAAGTCACTGCTTTTTTCCCACCTTGCGGGGCTTTGCTAACAATGCTTATACAGCACACCTTTACTCACCGCATATCCTTGCGAAATTTGGCCATACGCGCTCCGATCTCGCGGCCTGGCTATCACCTGGGTTTCCTCAATCTCCGCGATTTTTTTCAATACTTTCATCAACCCCATCGCACTCGCTGCCATAGCCTGGAAATACTACTTTGTATTTGTGATCGTCTGTATCAGTTTCGGTGTTGTCGCCTTCTTTTTCTATCCCGAGACGCGAGGTCACACATTGGAGCAAATGGCGGTCATCTTCGACGGCGAAGATGCGCATGTTGCCAATATACAACAGTCTTCGGAAAAGGCCGGGATCACAGACGCTACCGTTGTAGAGCATGAATATAAGGAGAAGGTATGAGCGCAACATCGAGAAGTGTTAGGAAATAGTGTGCGAATATCTGGTCCTGTGTTTTCATGAAAGCTTTAGTTTAGTTATGACCAAGACATTCATCTCAGATCAGTTCACTTTCTCTACGGTGATATAATTCGTCTTTCGTTTCTCCTATCGAAGCACCCGCTTAGAACAGGATCCGAAGTCTAGTATCCCTTATTTCTGCTCAAAATAGTCCGGGTATAGCATGCTGTGGAGATAATCATAGAACCTGCCGCGCAAGCATAGGGTTGTTGCAGCTGATAATTACTTGTTGTTGTTGTTGTCGTTGATGAAAGAAGAGAGCGAGAAGTAGAGCGCTAGGCCAGCTGGCTCTTTCAGGAGTCCTGGCTCGCTGCGTCCAACATGGAGCTGCTGACTTTGAAAGACCAATTGTGGTGTTGCGCCGTCCAAAGGTCGCGGGCAAAGTGAGCCAGCCACTTCTAATAGATGTACCTAAGCATATGCCCTCCTAGCGCACGAGCCGCGAATAGTCCTCATTTGCCGACGTGGTTTTAGCTGGATCCTCATCCAGGCACATGCTGTCCTGGATGACGGGCACGCCCCTCTCCTCATGGGTAGATAGATGGTCTGACATCGGGTCTTAGTCTTAAGTCTTTCCCTCGTCATGTCTCCGCCGGATCCAAGAAGAGAAGCAGGGGATCTGTAGGAAGGAGGAAGGGAGGGAGCAAGGGAGCGAAGAGGTCTTGAAAGTATCGTATCAGACAGAAAGAAGGAAGGAAGGTACGAGATATTCATGACGAAATTTCCGCCCGGAATAAATCTCGAGGAGCATAGGTAAGGTATCTAAGATGGGGTTGGCCCTAATTGATGCTCGAGTCATGGGACTGTGCTTTAGAGAGAAGAGCAGAGAACCTGGAATGTCGGCATCGGAACGAACTTGATTGAATCTTGTGAAATGAGTAACGTATAGGTAACTTTTATGTATAAGACTGAAGGTACCTCATTAAGTAAAGTAAGTAAGTACGTCTTTACCAAGGCGATAAGCGGAAAAGCAGCGTAGAAGAGGGCAATTTGGGCGCAGAGAAGGAGCCGGTAGTTTTTCTCTGTGTCGATGGACTCGTAGTTGGATTTGTGCTGTTTCCTAGATGATGTTACGAGCACAAGAAAAGGATTCGATGTGTAGTTTACCATCAGGTGTGATAGACTCCATCTTTGTGTAACGCAACCACGCTCACCCAGTGCGTTCGCTGTGCGCAGGCTTAGGCCGTGGCTCTACTTGACCAGTGTGAATATACCTACCCTCACCCGCTTCCTTTGAAACTAAAGGGCATCTCAAACTTCAAAAAAGACAGGTCTAAAATAAAGAATAGAAATCCATTATGAGTGAGACTTAGCAAAACGACTAAGAATCATTCCACACTTATTGCGTACAAATATTTATGTTATATCAAGCTTACCTGTAGAATTGGGCCTGTCCGGGGGGTTGAGTGCCAAATCACTTGCCCGGGCTGGAGTTACTTACTGTCTGATCCTCGTCGGAATTTCACTCTCGGCATGTATGACGTCGCGCAAAATATGTTCAATATACATAGGTATCTATAAAACTAAATGAGAAGACTGTGATCGAAAACCTCCCTCGCCTCACAACATACTCCCTCGCCTCACGACGTGCTTATACACGTTCAGCAGATGGATCATGAAACGCTAAAGTTACATTTACGAGCCGGATACTCGTCCCAGGCTTTTCGTCGAGATCGAATTGAAGTACTGATTCAAGGCATCGGCAGCATCTGCACCATTAGCAAGAGATGCGACAAGTGCTACGAACCCATCTGGTCGAACCAGCACGACGCCGCCCGTCTTGATATCGAGTCCTGCCTTTGCGTGGGCTGCGGCTTTTGAATCGGGAAACTGAGCATCCCAGACATCATCGGCGTAAACGTGATCGCGGTACCGTGCCAACTCTGCCGGGAGATCGGTTGAAATCTCCACCTTGGCTCTTCGATTGGCGACGATCGTACAGATGGTGTAGAGCATGGAATGAGGATTGTCTTGCTCGTGGTGCGATACGGAGCTGAGATCTGATCGAGGGAAGGAAGTGTAGAATGAATTTGGTAACATCATCGTGGTTTCGAAATCTTGCAGCGCCCGGCTGTTGGCTGGCAACTCTCCAGCAAACACGTAAATGCGGAATGAGCCATTGGGCGGAATTTCGAGATTAAGGCCGACAACGTTGGCATCAAGAACTCTAGTCACGGTCGATTTTGGAAACGCTCGACCTATCTTGAGAGCACTCTGCTTTACGATGGCAGTAGCCTGTGCGGGGTGTGCCGGTCCGTAATTGAGGCTATTGGGAGCATATGTAACTCCAAATCCACTGGTAAACTCGCAAGACTCCTTGAAGGTCTTCACGAACAGATTTTCAGGGGCAGCATCTTGCGAGTCAGCTGCTTCTGCAGCTATGTTGCTTGGAGGTTGCTTTTCGGAAAAGAGCTTCGCGTATCGTGCATCAAAGTCCAGTAAACTCTCCGCGACAGCCTTACGTTCACTCTCGTACGTGAGGAGAATGTCTCTCTTCAAATACCCAGATTCCACCAGATGGATCTTCCACGCAAGGTTTTGGGCGTCGAGGAAAGCTGTGTTCATACCTTGGCCAGCTTTTGGCTAGGTCAAAATGTCAGCATTCTAGACCTAGGTGATGAAGTCCTCAAGTTTCACTCACGCTATGTGTATGACAGGCATCACCACCCAAAAAGACTCGTTGGTCCAAGGTGTACCGTTCTGCAATTCCCTGACCGATAGGGTACACCGAAAACCACTCAACTCGCTCCCATTCGATTTCGTAAGGCTGGAGGATCTTCTTTGTCAATGCTTGCATTGCCTCTTCGGTCACTTGCTTCTTCGGGTCCCAGTCTGCATCGGTTGAAGACGCCACCTTCACATAGAGTCGGACAAGGTTGTCTTCCCTAGGTATGATCATAATGGAGCCATACTCCGAGTGTATCGTGCATTTCATCTTGTAAGCCGTTAGTCCAGCCAGCATCTGATCTCGAGGAAACCTACTTTAATGTCCGGAAAAGTCGTTTTAACTACACCATCCATGACAGCCCAGACATGGGCAATCGGATCTTTGTATAGCATTGGGACACCCAAATCTTGTCTGATTGAAGATCTTGCGCCTTGTCCACTGAAGAGGTATCTCGCACGCAGGGTTTGGTGTTTGTCCTCGGTCACATGCGACAGCTTTACTTCCACGGGATTTTGCGGATCCGAATCAGTACGGAAGCTGTCTATGGTTCACGGCCTTTCCACCTGCCCTCCCCAACGCTCGATTTCCGATATAAAAACCTGTTCAATCATGCCCTGATGGAGGAGAGTAGTGAAAGGATGTTTAGCGCCGACAAAGCTGGGACAGCTTGCCCATGTTCCCTTCCGCTCAATATCAGACGTTCCTGCCTTCGGATCCCAAAATGCAACCTCGTAGACTTTGGCAGGCTTGTAAGCCATGATCGCTGGCAGGAGACCCAAGTTCTCCAGAATATCAAGCGATCGAGGCTGAATTCCGTCGGCGCGTCCAGTTACGGTCGGCTCAGGCCGATTGTCGATATGTTTGACCTTGTAACCCCATCTTGTCAGATATAGGGAGAGCGCCAGGCTGACTGGGCCAGCACCGACAATAACAATGTCAACAAACTCGGGTGTCGCCATTTCGATAGTAATATATTTTTGATTGAGTCGCACGATGTTAGTCAGGTAAAATCGTTGTCACAAGGATAGACTGAGAGTATCATCAATCGACAAGAGATAAATCAATGGTAAAATGCTCAATCACGAATATCGATGGCTTTGGTATGTATTTTAGCAATACATGCTTCCCCAGGATTCCATTTGCCCGGGATTCCACTTACCAGTTTCGATTGATCTAGGGAATGATAGGGCTTGAATCTCATACCGTAATCGTTCACTTAGTGGCGTCCAGATGCAAGCTCCATATCAACCGCGATGTTCCGCGGGATGAAACCGAGGATGGTTTGGCGGAAACGGAGCCATTCCGAAAAGCATATTTGGCTTAGCTTTTGGTTTGTCTACGTGAATACGAAGCACAGCGGGTAAGTGCTGTGATAGAGCTAGCCAGGGGGCTAGGAGACTTTACTGCAAACTGTAATACTTAGTACGGGGGAAATAGTCCACAATTCTAGGCCGTGCACTTAAGATACTTTATGACTGCACCTACGGTATTTTCTCCACTAGTATTGCTTTACTATTGGTGGAAGCCTGTGGTTATAGCCCATGTAGACAGAAACCGTAGAAGTCCGCCCAGACCATACTTTGTGGACTATTTTCCCCATGTACCAAGTATCTGTATAATGCACTCACTGACTTTCCCTTTACTACCTACTTCAATACCTGGGTAATTTCTGCCTAGCTAGCTATAGACCTGGCTCTCCACCCGTATGAGAAGCTGCCGACTAGGAGCGGGCCTGCAAACCGCAGTGCTACCAGCGAATCTCACCCACATCCTAATTTTCAATACTTCAAAACTTATCAAAGAGAATCAGGGATACTTCTCTACTCTTCCGTCATATCTTAACAGAAGTTATAAAGTATTTGATTGAGAATTAAACACTTCTAGGAAACAATTTAGGTGATCTCGCTTGAAAAAACCCGGCAGTTTCCCAGTGGCCCGGAGAGCCTGGTTACTGCCATATGTACAGATAGTAAGTCCATCTGACCCCCTGCTAGCTCTTCCAACACTTAACAACCGTACTATCGTAAATGGCAGGAGGAGACGCGTGCGCCCGGACTCCGTGATTCCCCAGCTGGAACTTTTTGTAGTGATTAGGTACATATGGTAGAATCCATGTCGATAGCCCTAAGGTAATCATGTCGTCGCCTATTGATTGCCGTCAATACAACTTTTGGGCTCTTGGATCAATGTTATGTAAGGATAGCTATCGAAGTCATAACCACACACTCCTTTTTGTAATCAAGAATAGACGAACTGTGATTATAACTCTTTCAAACACCGAAGAATGTATGTATAATAGTCTTACTCCATATGACCTAATATCCTTTCTGATGGCTGATAATAATGATGATGATAGGTCATTTGCGTCCAGTCGGTAGTAGGATGAAAGCCCATCTCCTGAGCCAACCGAAGGGCATAGGGACGTGTCTAGCTAGGGTTTCAATCTATATATATGCACAGTGCCTTTAGTAAACAATATCATGCCTGATAGCGCGTTAGCTCAAAGCCAGTCTTCTTCGTCGATCTCCTCCCTATAAAATAGACCGCTAGAGATATTCAATATAGTAATAACAGTACAAGAGTTGTAGCGTATAGTGCGCCTATTTGTAGCATCATGCCTGTATTCGTTGCCCCGCTAGAGAGCCAAGTTCATGCCATCGTCGGCTAACAAAAGGAAAGATTTGATATGTTTTTGTTGTTTTATCGCTGTAAAGTAGAGCTGTAGGATAAACGCTGTAATAAAAGAAGTAAGAAAAGCAGTATAAAAAGTTTCTCCCCTGGGAGCGCAGAGCGCTGACCTAGTAGTAGTGTGAAGACCACGAGCGTAGTGTTACCCTCTTAGGCAGATCTTAAAGTAGAACTCTGTAACGTCTAGATATTTGACGAGTTTCGTGGACTTTGTAGGAGTTGCTGAAGGTAATTCTTCGTATCCTTTCTGATGGCTCACAGCAAATTGGGTGTATTCACCGGAACCGCTGTTTTTCCGAGCTATCTACAATCTACGGCGACGGGCAACGGGAAGGATATTGTAATCCAGCCCCGCATTCGTAGGCACTCAACGACAACACCTACTCATCGAAGCTCTAGCACTGCGAACGAGAAGTATAGCGATGGCCGATAATGCTGCAAGTAGTTCAGACCCGTCCAGAAAACGTCGGAAGATCGCTCTTGCGTGTGAACATTGTCGAGATCGAAAGATTCGCTGCGACGGGCAGATGCCAGCCTGCGGTGCTTGCCAACGCAGGTCTAATACTCGAAATCAGCCTGGCTGTATTTATATCAATGAGAGTTCTACCAAGTCTTTGCAAGAGCAACGGTAAGGAAAACAAGCTATATCTAAAACAAGTACATTGCTAAATGGCTGAATTTAGCTACGTTCAGGCATTGCAGGAACGACTCCGGTTGTTTGAGGCCAGGGAAACGCAACGCAACGCTTCTAGCCCTCAGCACTCATATCACGGTTCAGGAGACTTACGGCAATTGGATATCCAACAGAATCACGATAAAAATATCCAACCCCCGGCCACAAATTCGCCAGCCAGAGATATATCCGCAGATCCGTCACGTGGTTTACATTTGCCGAGCACTGGTACGAGACAAGATGTGGCATATAATAATAACTACGAAGCTCAGACCACTACGTCTCCGGCAGAGTACTCCCGTGATCGCTCGAGGAATGATATAGCCAGCTCAGCAGGATTTGCGGGGTGGGAGAAACGCGGAAATGGGAATGAACATTTATCATCCAGAACTGGTCACGTTCACCAAACAAGCCTTCTACCCACTGCAGCAGCACCAGGAGATGAAAGTGATGCTTTCTCCCCTTCTGAGAAAATCAGGGGAGGAGAGCAGTCAACTAGCATTCCAGTGAGCCAAGAAAGTCCGGTCAGTGCAATGGGTGCAGCAGCATCTACAAGCGCACAGGGCGAAGCAAATCAAGATAACTTCTATGGAAAATCGTCGGCAATATCTCTCTTCCATCAGGTTCAAAGCCATATCAATCAAAATGGGTTCAACTCTGCCACTGATCAGGCTTGGAAATCAAAACAAAGACGAAAGAGTGGTGCTTGTTACTCCCAGCAAAATCTGGAGCATGATAGTGATATCAGTGCAGAAAATCTATCATTACCACCTAGAGCACTAGCAGACCAACTTCTTAAGCAATACTGGCAGCGTGTCCATTGCCTGTTTCCTATCATTCATCGGAAAAGCTTCGAAGCCAGATATCGACAGCTTTGGGAAGCAGAGAACCACATGCCCAGGGAAGGACCATGGCTGAATGTAGGACTTGGCTCATCATTCTGTCCAACTTCGATCTTTCATTCAGCATTGAATGCAATGTTTGCGCTTGGATGCAACTTCTCTGATCTATCATCCGCGAAACGCAGCAATCTAACGCAGACTTTTTCGAAACGCTCGCTGGACATTCTCTCCAGTAGGTTTCTTGACAGCGGAAGCCTCGCGTTGGTACAAGCGCTTTTAATCGTCGCGCAATATCTACAAAGTACAGATCTTCCCACTCGATGCTGGAATGTGGTAGGGCTAGCTATTCGAATGGCGCAAGGGCTCGGACTCTATGTCGACCCCTCTAGTACGAGAAGCTCGCCTCTCGAGAATGAGATGAGAAGACGAACATGGCATGGCTGTCTTATGCTTGATGTGTTTGTTACAAATCCCAGTGTAACAGAGCACTGCTAACACAACTGCAGACTTACTGGAATGACGTTGGGGCGTCCAATAACAGTGTCCAGAGTGAACGAGTACCCATTACCCTTGGCAGTGGATGACGAGTTTCTGGAAGCGCAAAACAGCACTGCAGTACCTGGAACGACATTCTCAGTCAATGAATTTTTCGTCCAAGTCCTCAAACTTTACATCATCATGGGGGAGATTCTAGAGCAAGTGTATGGACCTTGGGACCATGCTCACGTCAATGGACAAAACGGTCGCGATCGCCTGAAGATAAGCGTCACACACAAGATAATTGACCTAGAATGTGTACTATCTGACTACGAACTCAGCATTCCAAAAAAGCTGCATTGGGATCAAGGTGGATTGGAAGTTGGAGATCCGGACGAATTGATGAGGCAGAGAAATGTTTTGCACACTAGGTAAGATCATAGTTTTTTGGTGAAAGGGATAACACCGCTGACTGGATATACTAGATTCTTGCACCTCAAGCTTTTGTTGTATCGGCCTGTTTTCCATCACCTTATCATCAGACCAAATGGTCTACAGCAAGAAGATACAAGCGAACGATCTCAGAACTTATCCAAATCCGCCAATGGGGGACCATTGTCGTCATCCTTGGATATACTGACTCAGCGTTACGCCTCCACCTGTGTCGAAACTGCCCAGGAGCTCATAACACTGATTGGGCGAACAATGGATTCACACGTTGGAGGCTCCTGGTGGTATGCAATGTTCTGTAAGCTCTTATCGAACCAACACCCCACGTGGCTTGTAATAACAAGGACTTTAGATGTGTTTTCCTCGGCGATGGTACTGTTGCTAGCTGAGATTCGCCTTCCAATGGAAGACTCCAGGACAGAATTGGCCCTCAAATCGTCCTGGCAAGAGTGTCTGAACATACTCCACGCTCTCTCTCCGAAGTATAATGGAGCTGCCAGGTGCGCCAAGACATTAATCAGGATGCGTGAACAAGCTGTGGCGAAGCAATCTCGTGAGGAACATCCCGAACTCCAGCACTATTTAGATTACGAGCAAGACTAATGCAAACTTGGTGCTCTCCTGTAGGAAATGCATCCCACCACGATCTCGGATCATTGAATGCTACATGGCCTGTTTCGAGGGATTTCCAACAGTCAGGGCAAGTTCCCCCAGTCGGCCTCGACAGATACCCATACCCCACTGTCGCAGATGATGGTACAGGTGCCCACTATGGGGATGTGGAGATTCCCGAGTACCTCTGGGACAAGTCTGGCTATCTTATGCAGTGGGATTTAAACGGACAGGACTGGTGGGGCGGACTGCTGGATCAGACTTAAGATGGGACCTTGTGGAGGTATCCAAGGTCACCCGTGATGTATGTGCAACGGGGAACGAATGAGCCCCAGTCCATTATTTGCTCCTTTGCAGGGGTGGGTCTGACTCGCCTACAGGACTTTAATCAAACATGTTCGGGATGATCCCGAGGTCTCCACTCCCAGGGCTACTAGCATTCCGCCCCCATATCATAGCGGTATTTCCCCTTGCCCCGCCATACACGACGGCACATTTGACAACCAACAAAATCACCTCCATTTCAGAGCATAGAGCTCCCTGCCGCATTTTGCCCTCCGCGTTGTTTACCCTCCCTCCCTGTTTAAGAAAATATTCCTTCGCAACAATGAGCCCAAAAAATTCACAGCGCGTCGTTACTGAAGAGGAGCTTGCCAAACATGCTTCTCAGAGCGATGTCTGGACTGTTGTTGATGGTGTTGTTTACGACCTAACCGAGTTCGCGCCAAACCATCCTGGTGGGATTCAAAGTACGAATATCCCTTTCATACTGAATTGAGCCTTCTGACACTTCTACCAAGTAATTTTAAAGTATGCCGGCAAAGATGCAACTGCGACGTATTCTCAGGTACATGGTCCATCTACCATAATCGAAGGTCTTCCACCTTCCAAACGCATGGGAAAATGCACAGTGACAAAGACCACTGATACAACGACAAAGAGTCTTGTTGAACAGGAAAAGCCGGACTTGGGAAGTATTTTAAGCAGCTACGACTTCGAGCAGGTTGCGGCGACTACCTTCTCCAAAAAGGCTTGGGCATTTTACTCGACTGCGGCCACAGACCTGGTCACTAGAGACAACAACAAAGCCTTCTTCGACCGGATAATCTTTCGTCCGCGAGCTCTAAGAGATGTTTCTAAGGTCAACTTAAGTTGTACAATGCTAGGATGTCCTTCTAACATACCGGTTTTCATGGCACCTGTTGGCATGGCTCGATTGGCTCATCCTGACGGCGAAAAAGCATTTGCCGTAGCGGCTGCAGCTACCAATATTCCGCAATGTATAAGCACTGTCGCAAGGTATGAAAGCCACCTTTAACAATAAATGCCATGGATTGGATGTTCATTGACGGAAAATACAGCTACTCAGCTTCCGAAATTATATCTGCTGCACCCAACGCACAGTTCTTCTTCCAACTATACGTCGACAAGGATCGCTCGAAAACAAAAGCATTACTCCAGCGAGTACAGAACCTGGGCGTAAGGGCCATTTTTGTCACAGTCGATGCCACCGTGCCAGGCAAGCGAGAGTCAGATGAGCGAGTTCGCGCGGATGAATCTCTTGTATCTCCAATGGCCTCTTCTACAATGAAAAATGATGCCAAGGGTAGCTCCATTGCGCGAGTGATGGGAGCATTTATTGATACAAAACTGCGCTGGAGCGACATTCCATGGCTCCGAGAATGCACCAATCTCCCAATAGTTATCAAGGGTATAATGGGGGCAGCAGATGCAAGGCTCGCTCTAGAGCATAAAGTGGAAGGCATCGTAGTCAGCAATCACGGAGGACGTAATCTGGATGGATGTCCTCCTGCTATTCTCGTACTACTTGAATTACAGCGTCGCTGCCCTGACGTGTCTGACCATATGGAGGTCTACTTGGACGGCGGAATCCGCCGCGGAACGGATATTGTTAAAGCGCTGGCCCTGGGTGCGACCGGAGTGGCAGTCGGCCGTCCCTTTCTCTTCTCGCTGGGGTACGGGCCAGAGGGTGTAGAGAAGATGGTTGAGATTTTCAAGGACGAGATGCAGACTACAATGCAGCTATTAGGGGTTGGATCTGTAGAAGAACTACATCCCGGACTGATCAACACAGCAGATATCGACCACCTGGTTCCCACGAGTGATGACCACCCATACGCCACGTGGTCACGAGCTGGACGTCGAAATATCAGTACTCGTAGCAACCTGTGATTCAGTCTAGTTTAGTATACAATGCTGATTGCCAGTTTAAAGTGGACATGCAATTCGAGGCGTGGGAAATTGTGATGGGCGAAACGAGGTGAGGCCGCGTTAGTATTACAAAACAGAATGTCAACATTGATATTACTACTACTATACTATGTAGAACTCTGTGACATCTCCCTTTTGTTCAATGCGCTGATCAAGCCTCTCTGCCATCGAGCTCACACATTTATTTACATCTCGAATCGTGATTTTCTCCCACTCTTCTTCTGTATACTTTCGCAACTGCTGACAGGGCCTAGAACACACACGGGCCACCTCGCTTCGCCTATCACGAATTCCCCACGCCTCGATTGCAAGACGTGCTAATCAATCTGCACATTAGCATTGAGCGAGCCGCTAAGGCACCCAAGCTTTTGTGGCAGACATTTTGACTTTGAGACCAATCAAATACAGAATTCGGAAGGTTCCGTGTTCCTGTTCCCCAGACTGCGCAAATGACTCGGACAATGCGGGGTTGTGAATATCAAGTGTCAGTCAGGAGTGGAGGTTATGGAGTGAAGGCCAACCACCTCGTTGTGCTTATCACACGTTTAGACTACACCATCAACAGAGCAGTCCTGTATATAACATAGTCTCCAGGTCCCTTCAAAAAAATCTCTGATATATCTTTCATTCAGCAACTTTTCCGGTTGACGGTTTACAAACCTTCCGCTTTCAACATGGCCTTCTCCAACCAACAGTCCTCAACAGAACTCGAAAAAGCCTCCGAGTTGGAGCAGGAGTTTGCCGAGGCTCCTTCATCTCTGCCTCCTTCAGACCCAGCCGCAGTAAAGCGACTGCTTCGAAAGTGCGATCTCCACGTCGTGCCACCTCTGTTTGTTATCTTTCTTATGGCCTTCCTGGACCGTAGTAACATTGGAAACGCACGAATTCAAGGCCTCGAAGCTTCTCTTGATATGCAAGGCAACGACTATAACATCGCCCTTTTCATGTTTTTCATCCCTTACATTTTGCTCGAGGTTCCCAGCAATATCATCATCAAACGTGTCGCTCCCAGCACCTGGCTGTCAGCAATCGTTGTTTTATGGGGTAAGCAAGATTTTGTGATCACAGAGATAGCCCTATGTTAAAATATTTTGCAGGTATTGCAACTATTGGCCAGGGCTTAGTCAAGAATTTCGCTGGTTTGGTTGCATGTCGATTTCTGGTCGGTATTTTCGAGGCTGGTCTCTTTCCAGGTAATAGCCCGATAAGGCACTTCGTCTACGTGATGCTAACCAGCTTGCAGGTTGCATTTACCTGATCTCTATGTACTACGAGCGCTATCAGCTGCAATGGAGACTCACCTTGTTCTTCACCGCAAGTATTATCGCTGGTGGCCTGGGTGGTGTAAGTTCAAGATCCTGCAGAGTTAGAAGCACATTTAATGCGTAGAACAGCTTCTAGCTTATGCGATCTCAAACATGGGCGGTACTGCAGGATACGAAGCATGGCGCTGGATCTTCATCATCGAAGGTCTCGCTACTGTTGTCATCGGTGCTATTTCCAAATTCTGGATTGTGGACTGGCCCGAGACAGCAACCTTCCTCACGGATGAAGAGCGCGCTCTGCTTATTCAACAGCTATCCTTGGACTCTGGTGAAGCCAATATGAATACACTCGACAAGCGTGCGGCAAGAAGAATATTTCTGGATTGGAAGATATATTGCGGAACCTTGTAAGACTTTTCTCTTGGGCAGTGAAATCATATATTGATGTAAACAGGATGTACATGGGTGTGGTCACCACCGGATACTCGAGCAGTTTTTTCATCCCTACTATTCTTAGGGTAAGCGGGCCGGCCCCCTCTAGCGTCCGACTCAATACTAACGGGACGTGTAGCAAATGGGATACACCGCAGCCATGGCTCAGATTCTCAGTATTCCGATTTTCACCTGTGCGGCAATCGTCGCAGTTGCCGTTGCATTCGCTACGGACAAGCTCCGTCATCGATTCTCCTTTATCATACTAGGTGTTCTGGTTGGCTCTACCGGATATGCCATAATGCTTAACCTCACCACCGTTTCTGTCGGCATCCGGTATTTCGCATGCTTTTTGATCGTTACAGGCGGCTACATCGCACAGCCTGTGACCTTGGCATGGCTTTCCAATCAGGCACGTAGTAGTCCTTGCAATTTCTTTCGATTATTCAACATTCAATTCATTCATGCTGACTACCAGACAGATGGGTGGTCACTACAAGCGCTCCATGTCAGCAGCCATCCAGATTGGATTCGGCAACTGCGGAGGCATTGTCGCAAGCAACGTTTTCCTCAACGCAGAAAAACCAAGGTACAGGACCGGATTTGGAACCGGGATGGCTTTCTTGATTGTTCTTTGCGGTGGCATGGCAGTCGCTATGTTCTTTGGCCTCCGTGCCGAAAACAGGAAGCGCGATCGTGGCGGACGTGATTACAGATTCACGGAGGAGGCTGCTGACTTGGATAATATGGGTGATGACCACCCAAACTACAGATTTACTACCTAGGTGGTTGAGATGGAGGTTGAGATCACTAGGCGCTCTGGGGTTTCAATCGTGTATGTATTGGGTTAACCCTTGTTCTCTGTAATTAGTCCTATTTGAGATATATTCCATGCGTTCGCTCCTCGATGATATGGCGAATCCGAATCCAAATCCGAACGAACTCACAAATAACTTGTATATCCTTCTGAGGAAATTGATTTGAGGAGTGATGCTTACCAATTAAACTGCTTATAACGTTATACACCTTTATCTGAAAGATGATATTCTACGGCATGAAATATATTCGTGTTGATTGCATTTGTTCTCTAGACTTATAGAGCGCCAGAGTTGTTGGTATTATTGCCTAATCATGTGACTTACCCCTTTTATCCATATACAAATATGCACATTTCACATTTCATGATACTTGACTGCATGGTCACTTATTTGATCGAGAAATCATCCTGAATGCTCCGCTCAGCGCAATGAAAAAGACTCAACTTACTCTGAATATACTCCGAGTAACTCTGAATACACTTGAGTTGAGCTGAGTACGCTAGTTGCTGAGTTGAGTTGAGTACTCTTAATCAGAGTCGACTTAGAGTATTTGAGTCTGCATGAAATAAGTATAGTATAATTCAAGTATAAAAGGGTATAAAAGTGAGGCCTTGTCGCTTAGATACCTAGTATTAAATAACAATTTCGGGAGATCCCCGGTAGAAAGTATTAGTGAGCAGTACTCTGAGTATACTCAGAGTAACTTTTGGTACGATTAAGTTGAGTTGAGTACGACCCCAACCCAACTCAACTCAAGTCAATCACTACGCAGGGTCCGCTCCACTATATGTAGCAAGCCCATGCCGAACCACATTTTTAAATCGCAGAAATTGGCCGAGGTTTGATATGGAGTGTGCACGAACGCGAAAAATTGAATACATTGATGATGGAGAAAATCCGAGATATTCTATCTAAATGTAATGGTTTTCGACGTCTGAAATTCTTGCAAACCCGCATCAGCTCCAAACCTTCCAAAGCCACTATCCTTAACTCCTCCATGCGGCAATCCTGGTTCGTCATGTACGGTCATTCCGTTGATATGCACAGCACCGCTCTCAATCCTCTTTGCCATACTAAGCATCTTTGATAAGTCTTTTCCAAATATTGCTGCTCTCAGCCCATATTCAGTATCATTTGCCATGCGGATAGCCTCCTCGCTATCAGAGAAACTGGAAAGAGTCACGGATGGTCCAAAAGACTCGGTGTAGTAGAGCTTCATTTCTTTGCTTATGTCTTGTAAGATAACAGGGCCAACATGTGTTGACGGCACCTGAGTCTCCGCCTCTCCAGCGACTGCCGACGCGACTATTGTTGCGCCTTTGGAGAGGGCGTCCGAAATGAGATCTCTGAACTTGGCGGCGCTATCTTTGCTAACAAGCACTGCGTGCTTTGTTTCTGGACCCAAGAATGCTGTCAATGCTGCTTGGAGCTTGGATTTGAACTGCTCGAGTATCGATGCCTGAACGAGGATGCGCTCTGTGGACATGCAGATCTGCCCGCCCTACAAATATGTCAGTCAATAAATGATTTTCACATATGTTTCATAGAACTTACATGTAAAAAGCCTCCCATTATACACAACTTCGCTGCCTCATCCAA
This sequence comes from Rhynchosporium graminicola, assembly GCA_900074885.1. NCBI lineage: Eukaryota > Fungi > Ascomycota > Leotiomycetes > Helotiales > Ploettnerulaceae > Rhynchosporium > Rhynchosporium graminicola. Next base: position 522,398 of record FJUW01000033.1, read on the forward strand.
ATCCGCATCCTCCATTATGATGCACGAAGCTTTCCCCCCTAGCTCCAACAGAACTGGCTTCAGGTACTCTCCTGCTTCTCGAGCGATGATGCGCCCTACTCTAGTGCTGCCTGTGAAGTTGATCTTCTTGATCGCAGGATGCTGAATAAGCGTAGACGTTACCTCGGCAGCATCTGCAGTCGAGTGAGCAATCACATTGAGCACCCCCGGTGGCAGCCCAGCTTCTCTGAAAATAGAGCCTATGGCCCAGCTACAACGCGGAGCAAGCTCGCTGGCCTTGAGAATGACCGTATTCCCGGCCATGATGGCGGCAGCACACGCGCGAACCCCAAGAATATACGGTGCATTCCTGTCAGTCTAAAGTTAGTCATGACAACTTACCTTCATAAAGAACCGAGGAGGAAAGTCATACTGACCATGGCGCAATCCCTAAAACCACTCCGTACGGCTCTTTTAGTACCATGGCCATTTTTCCATTCTCGGACAGCAACGGCGCATCGCCCCCGAGCTGCGTCGACCGCCCTGCAATATCTTTAAGTATGTCGGCAGCAACAGGGACGTTGAAACCACCCGCCCAAAATGCCTGAGATCCGGTTTCCTGTTGCATGTATTCTGACAGTTCCGCTGCACGCGCTTCCATGACAGCTGCAGCGCGCAAAAAGATGTCACGCCGAAACGCGGGTGTTGTTTGCGCCCATGCTGGAAAAGCTCTCGAGCAAGACTCGATGGCGAGGAGGGCATCTGCAGGCGTGGCAGCACTGCCGAGCCAGAGTCTCGAGCCTGTAAGAGGAGCAGTAACTTCAAATATGCGTTTTGCTTGTATATACCGCCCGTCTAGGATGAACGGCACGACTATATTCGGAGTTGAGGCAGTGGCCATAGTGAGAGAGAATATTGCATTGAATAGCTACGTTCGGATCGTGACTGGAAGTCAGACATAGAGTAATTATGCGAGAGCTATCCTCTCCTCTTTCCAAATAAGCAAGAACAATCTCTTGCGAACCGCACTAATAGAGCCCAACTGCCTTGTCTCCGCATCTCCTTGAGTCTCGGCATGACAAGAGATGGCTATCACGGCTCGTGATGCACCCGCAACTGAAATCGAGCACCTCGTACTGGTACGTGCAAATCACCGACGCTAAGGAGATTCGTCTCCGGCAAAGCGATTTTGCCAGTCTGTTGTAGACCTAGGTATCTTCTTCGTGTGTAGCTTACGGTGAAGTCATCAAAAACTTCAGGATACTATGAATTATACTTTTGTGTAACGTTGTGATATATCTCGATGACATTAAAGTCGAGTCGGATTTCGACAGACAATCATGCCTCGCAGGGTTGGTTACACTTCGCCCAAGACGACTCTCTCCCGTACGTGCAAATTACATTTGCTACACATGTTTGAGACCATTACGAGTAATCCTGGAGCATATAGGAACTGAAGTGGGGTAGGTAGTGGGGTGGAGTAGTGGGGTAGTGGGGTAATAGGACGGTGAGGTCCCGAACGACCACACTAACGGGATAGTTCCGAGAATCGTCGTAAAGACGGGGCAGAACCGACTCTGGCATGAAGGAGCCGCGGATGAGGGAGACGGCATATATCATATCATGTTGGCAATGGCCGAGGTATAGTCAGAACTAGGATCTTTCGTACCATCATATTAAGAGCCAGGCTATCCGTATTAAGAGCCAAGCCATTGTCGCACGAGCCAAATCACATATCCTCCCTAGCTTCTTTCTGCTTGTGCTTCCCATTGACAATAGTGGGGTAATCGAGTACTACATCTCATTCTTCTTGCTGCAGTTCACGTCACGATCTTCAAGCGACTGTAAAGATAAACAAACATGTGCGTGTTTTACTGCTACCCCGTCGCATTTTGCAATGGCTGCTGAATGTCCACAACAGGTATACCGCATCCTTTGCCTTCTTTGAGGCCTTGTGGCAGGTAAGTCTTACAATACGCCCATCTCTTTCCGTCTGAGTGTGTGTGTATCATGAGCTAATGGAGGGAATACAGGCCGGAATCACACACTGCTTTGTGAACCTTGGATCTGATCACCCCAGTATCCTCGAAGCCATTGTTCAGGGCCAGAACAGCAAAAGTGGCTTTCCACGCATCATCACGTGTCCCAATGAAATGGTGGCACTCTCCATGGCCGATGGCTATGCGCGTCTGACCAACAAGCCGCAATGTGTGATTGTGCATGTCGATGTCGGAACTTCTGGCATGGGCGCTGCGGTGCACAACGCTTCTATTGGGCGGGCACCGGTGCTTATATTTGCAGGTCTTTCGCCATTCACTATGGAGGGAGAGTCTCGCGGTTCCCGTACTGAGTTCATCCACTGGTTGCAGGACGTCCCAGATCAAAAGCAGATTGTGGCCCAGTACTGCAGGTATGTGGGGGAAATCAAGAGTGCGAAGAATATCAAGCAAGTGGTGGGCCGCGCGCTGCAGTTTGCGTGTAGCGATCCCAAAGGCCCAGCGTACTTGATGGGCGCGCGAGAGATCATGGAAGAAGAAATCCAGCCATATGATCTGAAGCAGGAGCACTGGAATCCCGTGGGCAGCGGTGCATTGCCAGCAGATTCGCTAGAAAGCATTGCAAAACTCTTGCTAGATGCGAAAGAGCCTTTGATTATCTGTGGCTATACTGGCCGCAATCACGCTGCCGTTACAGCATTGGTTCGCCTTGCCGACACAATCAAAGGCATCCGCGTGTTAGACACCGGTGGCAGCGACATGTGCTTCCCTGCTGATCACCCGGCCTGGCTCGGTTTCCGTTACGGTTCAGATGAAAGCATCAAGACGGCCGATGTGATTCTTGTGCTGGATTGTGATGTCCCCTTTATCAACACCCAGTGCAAACCCAATGCCTCAGCAAAGATGATTCACATCGATGTTGACCCCCTGAAGACCATCATCCCGCTCTTCTATCTTCCCGCCGTCTACCGCTATCGTGCAGACAGTCAGACAGCCATGACACAGCTCACCGAATACATTTCACAGCATCCATCACATTCGGAGACGATAGCGAGCCCTGAGTTTACTGAGCGATGGACGAAATTGCAAGAGTCGCACAAGGCTCGCGTGTTAGGCATTGCAAAGCTCGCTGTTCCGCGTTCCGATAATGCCATCTCGGCATCGCACATGGCGCGCACAGTGCGTGATCTGTGTCCACCCGACACCATCTTCGCCGTTGAGGCGGTCACGAATGCCATTCTGGTCAGCGATCAGATCCAAGCAACCCAGCCAGGCCAGTGGATTCATTGCGGCGGTGGGGGCCTGGGCTGGAGCGGCGGTGGTGCTCTGGGTATAAAAATGGCCACGGACGCTCTGGAAGGTGCTGGCAAAGGCAAAATGGTAGTACAGATAGTGGGCGATGGAAGCTATCTTTTCAGCGTGCCAAGTAGCGTGTACTGGATCTCGCGACGTTATCAAATCCCGATTCTGACAATTGTGCTGAACAATCGAGGTATGTGCCTGCACCTGCGTGAAGAAATTTTCAAAAACTAATTAGGATAGGATGGAACGCACCACGACGATCCATGCTTCTCGTTCACCCGGACGGGCTCGGGTCAAGATCCACAAACGACGATCTGAATATTGCGTTTGAGCCTTCACCAAATTACCCTGGTATCGCGAGGGCCGCCTCGGGAGACTCGATCCATGCGGCGAGAGTCGCGGATGCTAAAGACTTGGAGAGTGTTATGAAAGAGGCGATTGCTGTTGTGTTGAGCGGCACAACAGCTGTCGTCGAAGTTGCCATAGCTGTGTAAAGTAGAAGCGGTACCAAGAATAAAATGAATGCAAGACCAACTCTCTTCACTTCTGAGGTAGACATTTTATTCTTCTAAATCACTATCCCATTCTGGCTCCAATAGATATCGAAAAATGTATTAGTAGGCTATCCACATGTTCCAAATGCCGGCTGTCAAAGTTCAGGGCAACGGCTATTGTACTGAAATGATTTACGGTTGCATCCCCTTTGCAAAATTTTGCCCTAAGGGCATTCTATTGACGAAACGAATGTGCCCTCAAAACCATTTGATTAACGCGATTCCTAATGACCCCTTCTGCGGGATAACCGAAGACGAGGAGCAGGGACTCCCCTGAGCTGGATGATTCCGATGCGCCCAGGGACTTCAATTCAATCTAAGTAGACCCTCATGCCATTCAACGAGAAGAACCCGAGAGATTCGGTTGCTTCGAATTCTCATAATGGAGAAATATACTCGAGCGATCAAGGCCGTTGTCGTCGTCACTACCCTGCGGTAGTTACTGGTTCTTGAATCAGCAAGAAGAACTAGATTCCGCAGGCTTACCCTACCCTTAAATATTCAATCTTCAGTCGCGACTCACAACTTAAGCTTTCTGTTCTGCATTCCCAGAGCCCCTTCAACACTAAAGATCGTCAGACTTGAGGCCCAAAAAGCCAGTCAAGCCCCATGCCGGTAAAACGGTCGTCCTGCATCACAAAAGAGTGCAATGTGTCCGAGTTCATCCAGAAGTCTTTATCAGCTATGCCCGGCGCCAAAGCAGCATCAACTGGCTCGGCACTCAACATGCTTTCTTGCATCTCGAAAGCATGATTATCTGCACCATAGGCTGCATCAAAAGGAGATTCCTCGTGGGGAGTGGGCCCGAAGTCCCTGGGCATCTCTCCTTCGCTCTCAGCTGCGTTGCAGGGAAGAGGTATTACATTACTGAGCCTCATGGGCAGAGCAAAGACAACAGACCATCGATTCGCAAGCTCTTGCAGCAATGCGATGGATTTTTGCGCTCGGTGCCAAGTAAGTCGCAGCTCTTCCAAAGCCTCGATACAAACCCGAAGCTTGTTGATCGATTGGTGTCGTAAAGTTTGCTGAGAGGAGGTCGCACTTAGCAGATGAATAATGGCTGCTGTTAATATATGATGTACGATATAGAATGGGGCGCGACTGAAAGTGCCCAGCTTTCGGTATGCACGGATGAGGAGTGTCATTGTCGTCGCCGCAGCAGTCATCGAACGAAGCGCAAGTGGACGAGAACCACTTTCTGATGACCCTTGGAGATACGGCCGGTGTATGAGAATCAGAGACATCTGGTAGGACATCTGAAAGCACACAACATGTTCAGAGTTCCGAACTTTGCCAAAGCGAAGACGGTCGTCGGTTGCTTGATGGAAGCTCAAGAGCTTCTCCCGGGCATACATGAGAATTTTGTGCTTTTCGGACAAGGGAAGAGTCGGAAAATCAAAGGAATAGCTATTTGGATTAGCCTGCTCTCTTGTCTAGCCTCGTTAAACTCACATCTGGTCCATAAATTGATCGTGAAGGAGCCATAATCTGCATTGATGATCGAATACTACTTCATGGAGCGGTGATACCTTGTCGAGGGTAATTTGAAATGGTGGAGTTCTGACACGTTTCCAAGGAATTGAGCATTGTCTGCCCCAGAGAGAGGTCGCAATGCTGTAAATTGACGTCAGCAGAATGTGCGAAATAAGATGGGTCAGTGTACCGATCCACCAAGAAGAACTGCCAAAACGTTCGCGTTCTTGAGTCGGTTTCTGTATCGGACGAAGATGCATCGCCCTTGGTTCCGGGATCTACATACTCCAGAGCTCCAACATGAAGCCCTAGATGAGTACAGAGGCTCCCGGCCATAGCTAAAGGATGTAGTATGGTCAGCATCAGATACAAACATGTCAAGACAGGGTACGGACAATTATACATCCAGGCCATATTCTCATTTTCGAGGCTCAGCTCATGCCAACACATAATAGTAAGTGCCTGTATCACAACCAGCGATGGCTGATCTCGACAGCACTTTAGAGCCAGCTTTTCGGCATTTGAAGCAAAGCATTCGCCGATTTGAGACGCGTCGGGCCTTCTTAGAAGTCGAGAGCCAGCTGCGAATATGGCGCTTTGCAGTAATACTGACTCCATCTCACAATGCTCAAAAGTCTTTAATACAAGAGCGGGAAACTGGACGAACTGGTGGAATGGATTGATGAACTCCTCGAACGTTTGGAATAGTTCCCTGCATAGTCTTGCATCCTGAGAATATTCGCTCAGCCGATGACTCATATCGATCTTATCAGCGGCGAGAAGCTTCTTGCCCTTGACAGGAGGAGATGTTGAAAAACAGAAATTGCCAGATGGTCCTGTGAATGACGCATCTCCTGTTTTATCAATGCTCAACTTCCATATCAACGAACCAACTTCATGAACCGCAGAAGTCAACCTGGTATCCTGAGCTGGTTGAGCGGAATCTACACCAGTTTGCGTGCTAAAAGCATGATCTTTCCCATCGGTAGCCCCATACCACTCGTCCGGAGAATTTAGGGCACATGGATACGACCTTTGAGTTTGGTCTTGGTTCTGGTTGTCTAAAACTTTCACATACGTCTTCAGTGCTTCGAACTGCTCCTCTAGTTTGGAGACATATTCAAGATCTCGTTTACGCCTTTAGCAGCATGTCCGTCAGCATTGGCAAAAGGACATTTTTCTAGGCAGATTCTTACTTGCGGCCCACACCTGCACCTGATTCAAAGTGGCACTCTTTCTGGTGGTCTGGCAAAGAGAGCAAGGTTGAGCTCCGTCGCATTTTCTCTCCCTCTTCCGACAAGCTTCGCAGGCGACGACTGTTCGCATTTGCGTCGTCAGTGGCTGGGTCTCCATGATACAGAAGGAAATGCTATGCCCTCATCAGACAGGCCGCCGATTGTAGTGCTCGTGGGACTTCGGTCATCGGTGCGCATTAGCACTTCCTTCTTCAGGAGGTTTGGTCGCCCTTACCCCACCCACTTTTCATGACTTTTAACGTGACCGGTCGATCACCTTACTTGCGAACCCCCAGGTACTTCTAGAGCGGAGGAGTCCTCTAAAAGTACTATTGGAACAAGGTTAGCCTCTAATTATCTCTCTGGTGGTATTGAAACTTCTCCAAATTTTGGACTCATGAGATCTTTTTGGGTTGACAACTCGTGCTCATATTCAATAGAAACTTAAGCTTTCCTAGACATGCTCTACAAAAGGAGGGGCTACTTTTTGAGTGTTTCTGCAATCACAGAGGCAAATGCAGCGGAATCTTGGATTTTCTGTACATTTCATTGTGATGATTCCGTGAATGTGTTTTGGTCTCTTCTACTGCCTGTCTGCCACTCTCGGGCTCATTTACAATCAGCCTAATGGCTCTGCGAAATCTGGGTAGTAGATGGAATTGATATGCAATAACGTATTCCGGAGCATCTAGTGGATGGCTCTCAAATGATACGCTTCTCATCAGCCCAAGCTCGAATCCTCTTCCCATAGATATACATCGGGATTGTGAGAAGCATGAGACCGACTGTCAAGGCAGTCTATGTGAAAAAAAACACAAGTGGTCCTTTGCTCGAATAGTAGTCATTCAGCATGAATGTCAGTCCAAACGCGAAGCTACTCTTGATGACCTGTTTTACAACTTAGTGAGCTTTTGTATGATTCGAGAGTAAGGGTGAATGTTCTTACCACAGCAAGGCCAAACGCTTCCCCAGCTTTCTCCTGACAGACATCGTTCGTGTAAGAAACAATACCAGTGCAACCGATACCAACGAAAAAGTTGGTGAAAGCGAGGAACACTGCACAAATAAGTGCTGAGTCTGCATTATGAATGGCGCCCCCCAGACCAAATCCACCAATCACAATAGCTACAGCTGCAGGAATGATGATCAGTAGTCTGAACTCCGGCTCGAAGACACCTTTGTTGCGAACAGAAAGCGTCTGGGAGATATAGTCACTACTCCAGCCGCCAAGCAATGTCCCCAACGCAGATCCAATGAAAGGCGCGATACCGACTAGATTACCCACGGAGGTTGCAGACAAGTTATATGGCGGAGCGCCAAATACCTGTGTGGCGGTGGCGCCTTGAATTATGACCCATGTGAAGGTTACCGACCACATAATGCTACCCCACACAACTGCCGGATGGCGGAAGAGAAGGATGGGGGATATGCAGACGCTGAAGATGCGGGATTGATCTTTGATCTCGAAATGCTCCAGTCCCAACGCTCGTCGCCAGAAGGATACTGGTCGAAGAACTGTGCCTATATTGCTCTCATGGACCGGTTCGCCGAGAGGCCTCTTTTCCTGAGAGTTTGTGGCAGATTGAGTGAGCACATCGATTGTTCCAATATCGACGTCGATATTTTGGCGATCGAAAGACGTTTCCGGAAAGAAAAAGACAACACACGCGAGCAGAATACCAAATCCGATTGCCATGAGGCAAAAGCTCCAACGCCATAAAAGATCGACTATCACATAGCCACTGACAATTGGCGTAATGTTGACAGAGACAATGATAGCAAAGTTCCAAAGACCAACCCGGCGTCCTCGCTGATGAACAAAAAGAGGTCGTTGATCGATGCTGTCCCTGCTAGAGCGAAATACGCTCCCATTCCAAACCCTGATATGAAGTTAGGAAACAGCTTTAGCGCGAAAATATAAGGAGTTCTCACCCTGCACGAGGCGGGCCCCGAGGAACGAACCATACGACTTTGCAGAAGCACCCCAGCAACACACTGCTATGAGCACAGTAGTCGTGAACAAGAACACAATGCGCTTCCCATAGATGACAGCCAAGCAAGAGCAGAGGTAAGCGCTAGCACCCGATGACATTACTAAAGCTCCATTTGTGATCGTAATGCCGCTGATCGGGACATCGAACACCTCTGTGAGGATACCGAATCCAGGAACCAATAGAGGTCCCAACACTCCAGTGAGGCAAGCACCTAGAATGATGGTAGCGAAGGCTAGCTCTTTTCGGACTCCCGAAAAGTTCAACGGGTCATGTTTGGAATTCGATGGCTGCGGGACGAGAATTATGCCTGCTTTGTGGCCGCCTTGGACGCTTTCGAGGAGTGAAGTTCCTCGCGGGCTTGCATTGGAGCTGGGTTCAAGAATTCCAAACGTCATACTAGCTGTGGGTTTGAATCAGATCTCCAATACTACCTGCAACTGTAGTGGCTGAATCGTAGTAGGTCTTCCTCTACGGACTGTATAGAGGCTACTCTTGTGCACAATGCATTGGTTGTCGGCAGATATATATATTCCGGGCAACAGTGATAGCGGGGAAACCTGGCACCGTAATGTAGCGGGAAGCCTCCGTGATATAGGGCTAATAGAATTAGTTTCATTTTATTATTCCCACGATCCCTGATTCATCTATTATCCCCCCTAGTAATACTACGTAGTATCAAAGGCCCACTTCGACGATAGCAGGTAGTTATTACAGATGATAAAGAAGATACAATACACCGGGGGAATCATAAAGAAACAATTAGTAGCCCAGAATAGGAGGAGATAATGTTGCCCAGCTATATTTGCGCATTTTCTATAGTATTGAGAACCTTCGTCAAGTATCCCCTGCCCGTAATATCTGCGACTTCCTTATACTACGCCATACAATTTTTGCAGCCTCGTCGGTGCGCGGGGTGCCTCAGCTATACTCTAATTCATCGGGTCTGCCCCGCTATCACTTTGGCTCGGAACATATACATTCAATTGAAGAAAAGAATGTCTTTCCGAAATTGAAGCTGAGAGTGTTGATTGGCAATGCGGAGGATTGAATGGAAGCACATGAGGTAGCTAAGCCGCACCCGTGATAGCGGCGGCTTCTCTTATCCGCCCCAGATTCTAACTCACTTACTGACGCGTAACAACGCGCTAATCAATATAATAGTGGGAGTTGACCGACCTCACCACTTGAGGGCCCCAAGTGGCGGGGTCAACTTGGCTCCAAAAGTGGTGAGGGCAACTCCAACTATTAACGGCAGATACCGGAGATCAAAGTTGCTATCTTCAATTCGTTATCAATATTGAATGCATCACAGCACCTACCTTGATTTTTATCCTCGGCGGAAGAAACCCCCGCATCGGGTTGCCCCAACTAAAACTGTTCGCCGCTGCTCTCTGGAGCTAAGTCGGATATATCATATATGTTCGTTGTCGTCCATGTCCTTGTAGTACTTTACGTTCTATACTCTTCAATCTCACCCCCTTGTTGAGTCTTTTGTTTTCACGATGAGCTCAACTGAAGAAAATCCTTCACAATACGTCCGAGTGGCCGTCACTCAAGCTGAGCCAGAATGGCTCGATCTCGAAGCAACAGTGATCAAGACTTGCGAGATTATCAAAGAAGCCGCACAAAAAGATATATGCCTTGCTAAGCAATCTCCCCTGCTTTCCTCTCGACACCTTCACCAGTGCTCACAGAAGGAGCAAGCATTTTTTCACCACATGAAGCTGATAAGAGTATCTTAGACTGTGTACTGTACGAAGAGCCGGTCAGTGTGACGGACGAGAATTGTAATTGATAATTTTCCTCTCGGAGAGTTTGCTTACAAGCAGCTCGATAATGCTAACGCCGACTTGGCCTCGTTGAGTTGCCTGAATGCTTGGATAGATCATTTCAAGCCTTTTCCGAAAGCAAGGAAGAATGACTGGAAAGAGGGCTAACGCTGCCGCAAGACAACAACCCTACCAAAATCACACCAAATTTATATGCGTCTACACTGGACGGTGTTGAGAGATAGCATGTGACTGGATATTCAAAACACGAGAAGAGAATTGCTCCTATCGAATTTAATAATTGCTAAGCTATTAAGAGAGGTAAGATAATTTGCTAACTACCAGAGTCTTGAGTCTTTGTAGCTAATAGGGGCGGGGGAGGAAGTCTGAGGGGGGTGCCGAAGGGGCCCCTTCCAGTGGACAAACTGAATAACTGAATACCTTCCTATAGGAAATACCATACTTTATTTCTCTATAGTAATCGTCTATGATTGTAAATTATTCCCCTTGCTTTGGGGCTCGTGCTATTGGTTAGACTAGCACCACAGTTTGAAGTCGTCGTTGCGCTCGCATTTGGTCCTGACAATTTAATGTGGCTGAACCAATAGGCTCCGGTAGCATTACAGCTGAGCGGACGACCAGAGCCATTGCATCCATACCACACAGACATACGTGCCGATGATACCAGAACTGTCAGTTTCACAGGGGTGATTGGCACATATCGATATTTCTGTTATCACTTCTGTGTAATTTGTAGAAGAGGTTTTAGGCTAGAAGCATTGATTACCTGCTAATTGGGCTAGACCTGATTAGGTCTACTAAGCGAATGACTCGCTGCCGTCAAGAACAATGAACTTGCTTCGCAATGGCAGATAGAGCTGGTATACGATCACTAGAAAACGAAAGACCTCTCGCCTGGTACCGATTGATGAGGGCTAATCAGAGCATTAACCTCTTATTGTTACTACCGTACCTAAACGTACGTACATATCTTATATTGAAACCAGGTGGCAGGTGCCCTGAAAAAGGAGTTGTGCCCGCCTTTGAAATCTCCGCATTTACACTACACTGAGGAGCGGCATCCCCATACGAGCTCTCCCGCTGTATAATGAATAGTTCTTCCTGTAAGTAACCTCTCCTGAAATGCCTAGGCACGCCTTAATTAAGGCAATTTCGAGCTTTGCCAATCTTGCCAAGGTAGTTCAACGTTCTTCTATATTTTGTGGTCGACCTTCTCATTTACACAGAGGTCTACAGTATCTGTGTCGCAAAAAGATAGTGAAAAAGTTGATGAAATGGCTTTCCCGACCTGTGTAATAACCGATACTGCTATTCTCGGCTATGGAAGCGGCGATGACTAGGTGAGCACTCCTATAAACATTTCCCATCTTATTATAGATATATAAAATACTATTACCTTCTCGCAAGCTAGAAGGCTATAGGGTTGTCGAAATTCTAAGGAAGACGTGAGCGCTATATTCGCTATACAGGCGTATATTATAAGAGTTGATAAGACTACCTTAGAGGCAAGGGCAGGGGTGAATGGATAAGTCTGAATAGCAAAATAACTATTAAGTGACGATCACTAGACGGTTCCTGCTTTGAATATTCCTCTAAATAGGAAATCACTAGAGGACGGTTCTCTGACAGTACTAAAGGTAAGGCCTCTATGCTTTTCTAATCAAATACTTAGTGCAAAAAGACCTAGTTATACTCTGAACTTCGGCATCGATACTAGTCTATTATTTTCAACGTAGTACTTAAATAGAGTTGATATTCGGGTCGATTTAGCAAAAGTATACTTTAGGTAAGCATAGCTCCTAGTACTAACTGGTACCGTAGAAGGGAGGCTTTTAAGTACTTGCCCTGCCTTTACGATTCAGTACTGTTCCTAGCTCTTAAAACATTCCCCTAGAATATAAAATTCAGATCAGGATAGTTTTCTAAGAAAGAACCGTTAGAGACCTTTCCATTGGCAATTCCCTTATCATTTATGCTTTTATTTATATATCGAACCGTCTAGAGACCGTCAGTTGATAGTTATTTTACACCTGCGCTTGCCTGTAAGGTATACTACGTACGATACGCTAGTGTTAAATAACTAATCAGACATAGAGTCAAGGAAAAAAGGGTATATTATAATTAAAGCTCTATCTATATAGCAACTGCGTGCGCAGATATACTATAGCTTGGCGTATACTATATACTTAGTACTTCTTATATTTATAGCATTTTCCTTACCCAGGCTTCTGTTAATATCAATCAATTATTCTATCAGATATAGCCGTATTTGCTTGAAATAAAAGGCAAAGAAAGGGCGTGCCTAAATTAGGTGGGCAAGTACTTTCGTAGCAATCTTTGAAAGTACTTAATGATCTTCCTTCCCCTCATAACTGCAGAACAATGTCGGTTCTCCGGATGCATCTGACTGACTCTACCCACTCCATATCAGATACCTAGGCAGGTAATAATATCAACCCCGCTCCCTAGCTGTTCCGTTTTCGTAGGTAGTGGCTCTCTAGCACATGTGACTAACCGACAGCGAACTGTTGAACTGACAATACATCGGTTAGTGACTACATCCATCCTACGATAACGACTCGTGCGTAGCCTTGGCCTGGCCTCACACTAGATTTTGTGAGCATTTTCTGCCGATTCTTTTTCGCTTTGACTCTTTCTCCCTTCGACACCTGCTTCATATTACATGAATTATATTTAATCCAATTCAATGCACGCCCTTTCTAGGTAGATTTCTTTTCATTTCCAATCTCCGAACCTTCAACCAAAGGTCCACGCGCACCAGCTGCACTTGACAACCGAAACTATCGCCCCCTTGCCGCGCATAAGCAACGTCATAGCCAGCTTGCGCAGCGCGACACAGCAGATCTGCTCTTTGCTTTTTTCCCCGCCGTCCCGAGGGTATCGACCTCCCCGAAAGCAAGACAGCCTGATCTTATCACCTGCCCCCTAACCAGGTCGACAGACTTAGTCTGCACGAATGAATTCAAGCGGTTGAATCCATTCTGCCAAGATGCAGCGAGTTACTTCGATGCTTCCCTCGTGGGATAAAACGAAAACGGGGAGCAAGAAGGGCTTTGATAAGGTTTATGGTATGGTGGACAAGCGTAAGTCGCGTTACAACCAGCACTTACAGACAATTGATCGCGGAGCTCTTCATGTCACATGTACAGCTACTGACTTGATTATTTTGTAGTCGGCGCACCTGTCAACAATCTCTCTAATAAGATCGGTTCCGAGGCTTTCTGGCCTACCACACTCGACAAAGAATCGGACAAGGCTGCGCGGATCCTGAAGTCATTTTGCAGTGGGTACCCAGGAGACTTGAATGTCGCATGCGCATAATATGACATGATCACGATCAACTGCTAACCTGAGGCAACCAGAGGATGGATTCTACGCCGAAGAAGACCGGCCTTCGACAGAAGGTGTACCGAAAGGCAAACAGCGAGTTCTGAAAAAGATCCCGGAAAAGGTCATACAGAATGCAGTCGGTCTGGCGATATTCACGACGATGCGAACAGGTCTATGGGTATCTGGAGCTGGAGGGTCTGGCGTCTTGATTGCGAGGAAACACGATGGTGAATGGAGTCCGCCGTCGGGGATAATGTTACATACGGCTGGGTTGGGATTTCTCGTTGGTGTCGACATTTATGATTGTGTGGTCGTAATCAATAATCGAAAGGCGTTGCATGCTTTCACGAAAATCCGGGCCACGATTGGGGGAGAAATATCTGCTGTTGCTGGGCCTGTTGGTCTCGGAGGTGTTCTGGAGAACGATGGGAAATGGAAGCAGGCAAAGTAGGTGGACCTTCATTCTCTGTTGATCTTGGGATATCATGACGCAAAACTAACTTGCGGCTCACAACAGTCGTCCTGTATTCACCTACCTCAAATCCCGTGGATTCTATGCTGGAGTTCAGGTCGACGGGACGGTAATTATCGAACGAACAGACGAAAATGAACGCTTCTACGGAGAGAGAGTTGGTGTTGCGGATATTGTGGCTGGAAAAGTACGGCATCCGCCCTATGAAATCAAGATGCTTATGGAGACGATCAAGGCGGCTGAAGGTCGAAGCGATGTCGATGGAAGTGTGCTGAAGATGTTGGACAACCAACCTGCGCCTGCAGATCTCGAATTGGAAGAGCCTGGAATGAATGGCCCAGTATTTGGAGTTCCGGAACCAGATGATCCAGATCCATATGGTGTGTTGGCATTAGAGGCTGAGGGATTTGAAATCCGAGAGGCCGGAACGAAAAGCAGACCACCGAGCACACAATTCGAATTCAATCCGAGTCCGACGTCTCCGGTGTTTTCGGTGTTTAATAAGATCAACAGGCTGAGTATTGATACCTTAACGACGAAAAGTAATAGAGAGAGTTACATGTCGAATCGGAGTAATAGAACCAGGACGAGTAGCGATAGAGCTACGCAAACCGCCTCGATGGGCACCCAGACAGATGATACGTCTACACCTAGTACAAGCCCGAGCCGCAGCGACCAGAGCAAGAAGATCATCGAAGAAGATGAAGAAGTAATCGTGATCGAGCCAGAGGAAGTCGACTACACAAAGGTCGATCTCACATCACTTAACCGACTGAACCACAGCGAAGAATTCGATGGTACGACAGTGGCTGAAAGTCCACGAGGACGCCGTAGCCTCGACCGCCGTACTATCTCGGCCGAGACTGATACCAGCTACATGACTGACGAGGACCTCGACGATGACGATGAAGAAGAGCCTGTTATCTTTGAAGCTGCATCTGCTCAAGCGCAAGTCATCACGCCTCAATTGATTAAGGCTAGAGGGGGTCTGGTAAATATCCCGAAAAGACCTCCACCACCACCTCTGCCTCCGCGAAGCATGGCACGATCCGGAATGGTTGACCAGGGGAGCGGAAGATCACCCATGAAAGACTCATTCGAAGAAGTGGATCTCCACGGCATCGATAGGCAACGCAATGATATTCCCCATAGACTCAGCACTGTCACTCCCATCTCGGCCTTGGTTGCAGATAATCAGAGTCCAGAAATAGTTGCGGACAAACAGAGCCTAGAGATTTCGCAAGGTATCGTGATGAAAGATCTTGAGAAGAAGGATTCGCCAGGCCCAACACTCGAGACATTTGAGAAGCAAATGGAGAATGAGCTTGAGTTTGAGCATATTAATAATATCACGCCGGCTGTATCGACTGTGGAGACTCCTAATGCCCATGCGGCACTGAAGATTAGTGAAGATGCTGAGGAAGATATCTGCCACAGTGTTCCTGCAATGCCAAATGAGGTGATGGATGTCAAGCGTTTGGCTACTGTTGTATAAACATCTACATGTTCTTTTCCACACGACTGGGGCTGAAGGCATTAGCCATGGATGATTGGGCCGCGGATGGACGCCGAATCGAATCAAGGGAAAATCCCTTCCAGCATAACCAGAGCGGGGAGGGGAATCACTCTAGGAGTTTTCACTTCTTCGATCGACTATTCACATTTTTTTGATGTTCTTTTAGCGGGAAGGATTATTTTGCGGGTTCATGATATGAATTGGGTTTATGAGGCTTGTATAGGAATATTTTATAAATGTTAATCTTTGTTGGTGGAGTAAACGGGCGATGGACGGGACGAGGGATGTATCGGAATCATAGAGGGGTTAGCATCCAGAGATGACTAGCGGAAGGAAGAGAAAGGCAAGTCGGAGTAAGACGGGATATATAGAGGTTGGTGAGATAATAACGGGAAGGAAGCGGGCGACCTCTTCATATAGAATATACTTACTTACTACCCGATGTCTCATCAAGAGAGGGATCATTGTATTGGAATCTGAGATGGCATATACTTCAATTCTCTAGTCTTCAGATCTTCGTCGACATTTTTCGATAGTTAGGTACGATCACATTTACGACTGTACGATCGACTACCCTTCTCTAGGTACGTCAATCAACGTGAATTCACACGTCGTCGACGAACAGTCCTCGAAAAATATCTTCGCCTGGCTAATAGTTTGGCTAGAGAATACTAAATTGTGACTAACCCCGTGCTTGCTCATTTCCTGTTATTTAGTTCCCAACCGAGTATCCTTAGCTCGCCTCGCACATCGGCGACGAGGGAGGGTAAATATGTATAGAGAGGTAGGTTACTATATTTCTCCTACCCCCACAGTGATGTGGTAGAGTAGAGATACTGTTTCAAACCCACCAAAACTGTGTCCACACACACCAAATCGTCTTTCCTCTGTGTCAAAAAGTGCTGGAATATAATGTATGTCAAGAAATATTAAACCCGAAGGCCGCAGCCCAAAGAAAGATTATGGGGGATGCGGTGGAGGTAGGAAGGAAGGAAGCACTTTCGGTGGTACGAAGACTGGCGTGTCGAGTTGAGATGAATTGGATTTCTTTGCTTTATGGTTACGGGTGAGAGTTCTATTTCGCATTTTGGAATCTTTCTGACTTTCTGGTGGGGGAAGGAGGTTGGAAGTGCTAAGTAGAGATGTAGGACTCTTTTATTGTTAATAGAGGATAGGTAGTTGTTTGGATTTGTCAAGGCTGGTCACTGGTGAGCGAATGGGTGTAGATTCGTGAAGCATTTGTTGGGCATTTATCTAATGTGTTTTTTGGCATTAAGTGTCCTGATATTGTTTTTGACTAAAGAAGTGCTTGACACTGGTCTGTGGAGGTACTAAGGAGGCTCTGATATGTTCATGATTTCTGTTGCTTTAGGGAAGTTATATTTGCTGAGGTCATCTCGTGGTAGTGCAGAGATTATAGGACATGAGTCTTAGTACCGTTTTATCACTTTAAATTTCAATGGAGCCGAGCCCTTGCTTAACTCGACACGAAATAGTGTAGTCTGGATCTGTCGAGGCTGGAATGAAGAGGATTGATCGCGGAACCACTTGAGTTTGATGTGGACCTTCTCTCGGGGAATATGACGTCTCTGCCATCAATCCAATCTGCAGGTAGAATCTGGCTGGCGTATCACGTCCCTGGTATTAAAACATCACGAAGGAGACAGATAAACCCGGCCTCGATGCCGTGTTTATCATGGATTCGAATTCCGGAAAAATCGCGGGTTGGATGTACGAGGTGCTCGAAGATGGTCAATCGGGAGGCTTCTAGTCTTTCAAGTAAGTGTATCCATTATGATGCGTTTGTGTAGAGCTGGCTAGCAGCTTGAGAAGAGTCTTCGCATAGACGCTATTTACTTGTAGACGGCGGAGACAGGCACTCACAATGTGATCTCTCGATATTGTTCAAGTACTTCTTTTGGTAATACCTGCTCAACGTAGCATATTACCTTCAAATCTCACAGAAATGCACCCTCAGGCAAGATTTTCTGCCTTGAGATATATTTGGAATTCAGGCCCAGTATCTGGATATCGATCAGAAACAGTCGAATGGTTAGACAAATATTCCACATGACGTGTTCTAACCCATTCCTAGATCAGATAGAATATGCAGCAGTAGGATCGTGCCCTTCAGTAATTTAAGATTGCTCACCAACTTAAAAGTACATAGTGAATATCCATGCATTATCTACATACAATTTTCTTTCCCAGTGCCTCGTGCAAAGCCTTGACAGTCACACGATTATACTCCTTGCCACCCTCTAAAATGCCATCCATCTGCATGAATGTATGTGGTGCACCTTTAATCTGCACCTCCTGGACAGCCACGCCAGCATCTCTCAGCTTACCCGCGTAGATCACACCCTCGTCCTTTAAAAGATCCATCTCAGCCGTAACCACCAACGCTTTTGCCAGCCCTTTGAAACTCTTCGCATGCATTGGACTTACTCGCCAATCCACATCCAATTCCTTAGGTCGAGGATTTCCAAAGAAGTGGCGGTGGAAATAGGTCATCCGTTCAAGGGGAAGCGGTTGCGTGTTTGCTAAATCTCTATAGGAGGCGTAGGGCTGTGAGAGGAGAGAGGTTCCATCCGGCGCGAAAATGTGGAGAGCACAGACTGGAACAGCCAGGAGTTGATAAGCGAGTGGAATAGAGGCATCACGACACATGTGCGCTACTACTGCGGCGAGATGACCGCCCGCCGAAACTCCTCCGATAGCAAGTCGGTCGAGGTCAAGGTTGAACTCTGACTGCTTCGCATCTCTGATCTGTTTGCATGTCAGTTAAGTATCCTCATATAATCAGGACCAAAGTCAAAAAGGCAACGAACCCAATTAAGGGCCTCCCAACAATCATTCACCGGAATAGGAAATCTAAACTCCGGAGCCAAGCGATGATCAACATCAAAAACCACAGCGCCAACCTCATGAGCCACTCTCTTACAAAATTCAAAGTCCGTTTGCAATCCACCAAAAACCCACCCGCCATCATGGAAATTTCACATACACAGGCTTCATCCAATCGCCATACTTTTCAACACCAGGCTCGAATATCCTGATAGTGATCTCGCCTCCTGAGACGGGACATTTCTGTTCTGTGATTTTGAGATTGCCTTGTTCCACTAGAGCGCGGCCGTAGGTGGTGAGATAGGCGTTTGGGTTGGCGCGGAAGTCTTCGATGGGGACTTGATGGGTCGCTAGACGGCCGACTGAGTATTTGTTGTAATACTCTACGTATGCTGGTTCGAAATGTGGGATGAGAGATGGGGGAATGCTGTTAAGTAGGGGATGAGATATGGTCTCGGCTAATTTGATTGAGGCTGCCATTACTGGAGAATGAAGAAAAGTGCGGGAAATGATTAAGTAATAAGCAAGGTGAAGATGAAAACCCGGATAAATAGAGAACCAAAAGCCCAATTAACACTACGGAATCATGAAGAGTGATCTAGGTCGATTTTAGTCACTATTCAGGAGTTGAAGTGGGGGTAAAAGGTTGGCGATTTGCCCCGCACTAGCTCGGCCAAAGTGCTGATAGATATGGGCCTGGCCTGGTGCCATAATCGTGGGCATCGTCTTGAGTTTATTTTGATATCTTCAATGCAAGATTGCTGAGAACATTATCTTCTGTCTGTAGCTGGTTCTTTCAGCCTGTTTTGATGGTCGGCAAGTAGTGAAAGCGACATTATCTACCTATAGCCGAATTACCCTACAATAATAAATGATCCAAGCAGTCGTGATAAGCACCTAGCAAAGGGAATTGTACCTGTGTCCTGATTCGGATGCTACAATGCCTACATTGTACTATAATACATCAGAAGTGGCTAATGGTATTGCAGGTAGATATTCCCCAGTATCAGCGAAACTTCCAAAGAATACTTACCGTTGACATCCTCGATAATCCCGCGTCTGCATCGAAGTCGATTCTGTCATCCTCAAGTGGCTCATTGTCTTGCTATCGCATCAGACTGTGATCCTCAGTATCCTCAGTGTCTTAGTACCATAGTAATCTGTCGGTTTGTGCATCGGTCCTTCTAAGTTCATACTGCTCTTCGTGCTGTATGACTTCCTATAGTGAAGCTGACTTCGCGCTACGAGCCGCTGCAGTGTATGAAAGATCGGTGCCATGAGCAAGTCTACACTCACAATGATCATCATTATGGCCTGCCAGAATCCAAACCTGGTACATATCTGGGCCCATGCCAGCAAAAACATATGCCTGCTCGATCCAATCTTTCCGTATTGATCGAAAGCCTGCCTGTAACTAAATGTATTGGCACCACGGATGTTCTTCAATCTCAGAGCAGCGCCAAGACCATGAAGTACATTTTATTGAGTCCTCCGGTCTAGCGAAAGTTGATTTGCGTGCATACAGGTCTCGCTGCAGGCTGTCTCAAGGTGTCAGATCGAGTTCCAATCCTAGTTTGTACTTTGGATACTTTTGGAGGAACGGAAGGATTTCATCAAGGTCTACGGCGATGAGGCGTTGTGTGTCGACTGGGAGGAAGATTGTCCTGCGGTTTCTGCGCCCAAAACATCCAGCTCGAGAAACATCCTGAACACATTATAGAGTGTCTCCAAATATTCCGAAACCGGAACTATTCGCTAGTAATCGAGCGCAAATAAATTACCGTCATCGAGGTCAATTAACTGGCCATGTTCGAATTCTATCAATGAGATACATGACTGGTGTGCAAAACACAAGGATATGTAGGCGTCTTGTAGTTGGAATGTAGGGACGTGTTTGAGTGGTATGCGCTTACCTTGTACGGAGAGTAAAGTTGAAGATTAGCGAGCTACAGCGGCATTTTCCGCGATGAAATTATTAGCATTTCTAACAAGGAGAATACCTCGTACTCGCTTTCTCCGTGGGTCTAAGCCCGACAGGGCTCATATTAAGGGTCGATTCCAACCAAAATTTCACCGTAAATCCACTGTGGACATATTCAGACCCACGGAGAAACCGAGTAGGAATCTCAAGTTGGATGAGAATAACGCGATCTTATCCTAGCCGTGTTACACCTCCACTAATCAAGTGTGTCCTTAACATTTGCTGTTAAGCGTTAATGGTTGTGAAATCGGCAGGTGTACCCAGCGACTGACTATAATGTTGGGATGGGTGGGGAGACGATGCAGTGATGTCGTCGAGCTTTTCTTGCCCAGCGACAGAAACAACTCGCCAAGACCTACCTACCGAGCTTATCTTAACATACATTTATGATTTACATGTTACACTATTTTGGAAACCCTGGATAATAATTAAAGAGGTTTCAAACTGCATCTGAAGCAATGCGAGGGCAATGCCAAATTCTCTTGCGTCATGTTTCAGAAACACTCATCTAGATAAGGTTCAATCAATATAGAGGGTCCTCTCGAGGCGGGTCATGGCGAGTCCGGCATGAAACTTTTTGTTGCGATCCACACTTCCGGCACCCACAACTCCACCCAGTCCAGGTACAGCAGGCATCAAAATGTCCAGGTTTACAGAAATCATTGTTCTAGCAATCCGAAACTGAAATGATAGTCCCAATGTAAGTATTATTTGGGGAAACAATCGCTAAGAGAAGATTCCGTACAGCTGAGGAAGTGTTTCGGTAACAATTAGACTCGGTAGTGTACCCCTGAACAACCGGGATCAAATAAAGCATCAGCCGTAGGGCAAAGTCCTGGACCTTATCCGGAAAACACCAGGGAACTACACATGAAGATTCCTAGGTCCATAGGAACTAACCACATGAGCAAAAACACATGCCGTACCATTACAGATAGATACTAAATAGGGTCGAGGAATATGTACGGAGTAAGAGCCTGCAAAGCTCAACCTGATCCAAGAATCAGGCATTAAACTTGCCAACACATTGATCGTCCCAATACAGCGTCGCATTAAAAGTAACGGTCCGACAGCTACGAAAACCTTCCCCATAATAAGGTTTCCCAGAGCAACCTAGAATATAAGGTTGACGAGTCACTCAACCACTCAAATGCCATCCTCACCTCAAAAGAGTTTCCCAACGGGGACTCATATTTCTGATAGCCCACACTGCCCACGTATGGCCCAACTGCGCGTTGCCGCCCCCCGAATTAGTTTTAGTTTCCTAACATTTCGTCTCCGGGAAAGCTACAACCACAAGAGAGGAGAGGAAGAATCTATCCTTGCTGTTACAACGGCAGGACCAATTGCCATCTGAACTTCAGGTTAAAGATGGCTCTACGCCAGCTTAGTCGCTTCGTTCGCATCTGCTCCATCATCGCGGTATTGCTCCTGTTTGTACTTGTCCACGTGCATCTTTCATATGAGGGAGAAGGGAGGATTTATCAACCCACGAAGAGTTGGAGGAGCAAAAGCAACGGAAGAGTGGAGTCAAGTTCCTCCAAAGGGACTGTGGAAACAGGATGCAAAGGCTTGACTGGTTTTGACAGAATCGTCATAGTTGTAAAAACTGGCGCAACAGAGGCATCGAAAAAAGTCCCAACTCAGCTTCGGACTTCGCTAAGATGTGCTCCTAATGTCTACGTTTTCTCCGATATGGCTCAGACGATCGGTAAGACTCGAGTCTATGATTCTCTGGATTCTACCGCACCCTCGGTCATGGATGCGAACGAGGAGTTCGACCTCTACCGCAAGCAGCAGGAATTGCGAGATCCTCAAAAAATAATGACCGACCTTTCCGATATGAGAATTCCTGGAACGAACGAACTCGCAGCCTGGGTTTTGGACAAGTATAAAAACATGCACATTGTCGAGAAAGTTTGGGATCTCAAACCCGAAATGGACTGGTACTTGCATATCGATGCCGACACCTACGTGATGTGGTCCAGTCTTATCACGTGGATCCAACGACTCGATCCATCTAAGAATACCTATCTCGGATCTGTAGCCTTGATCAACGATCTGCCTTTTGCCCACGGAGGAAGCGGGTATCTTATGTCGCGGGAAGCTATGCGTACTTTCGCTGTCACCAATAACGGAACTGCCGCCAAATGGGATTCCAAATTGCATAAAGAATGCTGTGGGGATTGGGCACTTGCCCAGGCTCTGAAGGCACAGAACATACCAGTGATAAATACTTGGCCCACGATCAACGGAGAAACGCAGTCCACTATCCCGTTCGCCGAAGACCATTGGTGCCAGCCTCTTGTGACGCTACATCACGTCTCCCCTGCAGAGGCGGAGCAATTGGGTAGTTTTGAAGCAAAGAGGAAGGACAAAAGCGTAAGTAACGCAGACCCACGCCATATCTATGACTGACACATAAGCAGAAAGCAGTTACATATGAAGAACTCTTCAGAGATCTTGTCTCAGATCTCATCCCGGAAAATCTCAAAGACTGGGACAACCTCTCAAAAGACGGGATTATCCTTAACATTGCGTCAGCTGATGCATGTAAGCATGCTTGTCAGTCGAAACCCGACTGTCTGCAGTCGCGCTACGATGGCGTCGAATGCGTCATAGGGACCGATCATTTCGCATTTGGCCAGAAGCACGATCCGAAGGATGGAAAGAAATGGGAGAGTAGCTGGAATAAGACGCGTATCGCGGACTGGGCACGGAGCCATCAACCTTGCGGGCAGCCGACATTTCCTCACCAAGAAAGAGCTTCGAAGTGACAATATGGAAGGGCGTGTATAGTCATCATGTTTTCGTTTGTATTCTATATTCTATCGGAAACTTTTGGGGTGGAGTTCAGGTTCGAAAAGTTTTATGGCGTACTAGGGACAAGAACTGCATAGCATGGCAACTTCGGGCGTCTTATAGATGTGTAGTCGCTGTAATTCCTGCGCTGTACGATTAGATAGATGAGAATCAATAGGGATGGCATTGTAAGACCAGGTCTGACGAGTGTTTACTTGAGAGTAGGACAGGCTATTTACCTCGTGTTATTGCCACACCCGTGAGCAGTACGTAGTGCTCGCTCGAAGTCTCGGTCATCTTTCGATATCAGTATCGATATCGATATTGCGCTGACGTGGTGCATTGATTCCGAGTTGAGTGCTGGACGCGTCGCTAGTAGCTCCAAGTCTCCACAACTCCGGGATGCTGCTCTCTGATTGGCCAGAATCCGAAGGCATAAGCATTTTTGCCCTCGAAATCTACGTTGAATCCAACACCGCCATTTTGTGTTATGCTTCAATCCACACATAAGCAATCTGAGATACAATCCACATATAGTGTCATGTCAAGCGTAAAAAATGTTATTAACAGGAACTAACAAGAAACGTGGAGAAACTCACTCCACTCCCATTGAGCAACGAGGATCTGAAAACCGGTTTTCCCCCTACATAATTGCTTCTTAGATTTTCTTCAAATCGTTGATCACAACCACACACTCCGAACGGGCACGATACTGATCTCACAAGCTAGGTGTCATGCAGTATTCAATAAGCTATCCGTTATCGTCGAATATTACTTTGTAAGATCCTCTCCCCAATTATTATATATGGTTTCTTTACCTCGCCTTCAACCATGAGCAGAACCTCAACTTAATGCTTTATAGATCCTCTCCCTTTCCAAACTTTTCCAATATGGAGCTAGCTCAAAAGTAACCGGTCTTGAATATAGAGCGCTGAGTGACAATTGGCAGTTGGTTTGAGACCGGTTACGTTTGAGCTAGCTCCGTACTTTGGGAGGATTCTTGACTGTAATTTTCCGTAGTCTTCGATTGTCCTTTTTTCAATCAATACCGGCAGATTTCTACAAGGTGCAACATTATTCCTCAATTCCCGGTATTGAGACTCAGCGAAGCCCAGACTAAAATCGAGCACATTAACAGCGATAGACAGCCAAAGCTGTGATATACCTGATAAGATATTGCAAGCAGGTTAATGGTAAACAAAGGACCGACCTGAGGGGGAGGTGTCGCTTAACTAGCGGATGGAGCGGGATACTAGCGAAGCAGGCGGCAGTTCGATACAAATGAGAGGGATGAAGGCGGATGAGTCTGATGCGAGACACCAATTGCTTGGAGCCAGAGTATGGGGAAAATTTCAAGGGATTGGCTTGTGACTCCCAGCCTTGCAAGAAAATGCAAATGCAAATGCAAAATTGAGGGGAATTGCGCCAAGGCAGGGAGGGAGGGCATTTAAGGCCGTGACGGAAATTTGACTGAGTAGACAGATATTCCAGCAAAATGAAGCCTTTTGAATTTAGCAGAATCGACGATGCTCGTTTGTCTCGTCTGGGTATCATCTATAAATTACAAAAATCCAATGCGCACCTGCTCCCTATTCCTATACGGCAAAGTCGCCCTGATCATGAAAACAAGTTCTCGAAAACAAGACCGCTAATGACATTCATACCCAGTTCTGTATATCCTCCTAGGCCGTTTGTACATAAACCTCCAACTCCATGCAGTGCTGTAGTAGATAAAAAATGGTTATCGTAAGATTAGGTACGGTAGATGCAGTAGGTGTGAAGTGACTAATGACGCTCAGTAGCGTAAGGAGGATGTTCGAATTTCAGCGCTACCCATTCGTGTCGCTGGAGATCCCATTGCCAGTCCCGCAGGAGAGTCTCTTGATGAGCGCAGTCGGTTGGAAAGTAGCTGGTGTGCGAGCGGGAGTCGGAATTGTGACAAACATCATCAATATCCAAATAGTCAATTTGCTCGGTGTCATCATAGAGCGAGTCATCGAAGTCAAGGTCCTCCGCGATCATTGTGAAGATGATGGGAGCTGCGTGCAATACTGCTGGGTTGTGAAGGGAAGCGTCGCAATCTTCGTAGAATTCGCGATCGCGATTATTGAAATTGATATCAAGGCTTTCGGTTAAATCGCTTTCGAATTGCCAATCTATATCTGCATGCCGAGATGTGTTCGAGTAAGTCTGGTCACTCGGTTCTTGCCCGCCATCCAAGTCATTGAAAATTTGGGAGCCGAGATTAGCTATCAGACAGGAGGATTAGCCCCCGAATGTGGTCATGAATCACAGAGGATAAACTTACCAACGTTGCTCGCAGCACTAGTTTGTGCAAAGTCGTAGGCGGAGGTGCAGCCATAGCTCAGGATGTTCGCTATAACAAGTCAGTCTAAGTCGAGGGAATTGAACGAGACGTGAGACGAACCATTCGAGTGAGTGACGAAATCATCTTGGGAGGTAATTGTCTGTTCCGCGAAGGATGAACCCCAGGATGAAGAGGGAATGGGAGACATATCGAAGGCAAGGATAGTCAGGATATAACGGGAGCGCGCGACTGAGTTGTCTTGTCGACGGCAAATGTTTGTGGTGTTTGTGATGAGTGTGTAAATAAGAGGAGTATCTGGGAGGAGTCGCGGGCTATTTGACTCAGAAGCGGACTGCAAGATACATGCGCGCTCGTATTTGCTTCGCCGAGTCTTGCTGTACAGCCACTGCAGATGTGACACCACTTTTTGTATTGGTGACACCAAAATACCTGCGCAGCACTCTCAGTTGACGACGACAAGGGCGAAGATCAAATCCCTCAGACCACCTACCTAATGTCCAACCTTCCTTTTGATCCCCCGAACCACTCATGTTGCGTTTCGAACCGCCCATTCTCAAGAAGAATGTGATACGTGGTAGTTGGGTGGCTGAGCAGGTGGACGGGACAGGGATTTGAGAGATAGCAAATGTAAGATGGGTGAGACTATCCTTGCCGATCGGGGTCAAATCACTCGAAAAATCGCGTATCCTGCCAGTATTTGATAGCGCAGTCCTTCCCGTACAGCAAGATAGGATGATCAAATGCTGTGAATAGGATTTCGACGGCAGTTGGCAGCAACACCATCGAGCAGCGGGCAGCAAGTCATTCCTTGCTTGTCAACAAGCAGGCAAATGCCGGAATACTCTCCCCATACTGACTAGACTCTAGAACGGAGCCAATCATGTTTAGTATGTAACGACTTGATCGAATATCAGAGCCTTACGTATCATATCCGTTGTCCCAGAAATGTGACGGATTTTGGACTGGCCATTAGAAGCATCAGGAGTTCGTGATATGCGACAACTCTTGCAACACCCCGTCTATGATGTTTTGATCGGGAACTACATTCTAAGGCCTGGGGCTGGACATGTTTCCGAACAGGAAATACTTCAGCGATGCCAAGACTATAAGAATGATAGAGGATATTCGAACTGGAACGCAGGATTGAGACCAACATCGTCACCAAACAATTGCGCGACAACTCAGACTCACTTCGCCGGAGACGTCTACTTATCGTCACAATGTCATAATAGACGCCACCTTTTCTAGGAGGGACAAGGAAGAAAGAATCATGACTGATTGACATGGGGTAGAGAGTAATAATAATTCTCAATGTTTTTGGTTCAAATGTGCTCCATCTTCAAATAAGTGATACGAAGCAATGGTTTTAGGAGGGTCATAGATGGGCATCTTGTTCTCGAGATTTTGTACTCACATCTTCTATCATTGTCATGTGCTCCTCCGTGAAGCCATTCGTCGGCGCTTGCCCGGTCCGTTCCGGCTGTGTTTGATGTCGCCTTGGGGGTTGCACAGCCACGTCTCCCCTCCCGGATCGCCTGCAAATCCACTTGGAAACAGGCACGACTTGCCCGCGACACAGCCCAATTTCTCTCGGCCATCAGCTGTCGAATGTATACCAATTTGACGAGAGCGACAATTCGTGATGGCAGATTCGCCCTTAGACCCGCAACTGACGAGCAGAGGAGACGCACTGCCTGTGCGCAATATCGACGATGTCGCTTCGGAGTCTGAAAACGAAGAAGGGGCGAACGAGGGCCAGAATGATGCGCGCAAGAAGCGTCAAAAGCTCAACCTCTGGAAATGTCGACAATGCCGGGAGGCTCGAAAGAAGGTATGTGATTGTCTTCCAGCGCAGCCACGGACACCCCGAGGCAATGCAAGACATGATACAGACTCATAGAGCATGGAGAGCTGATGTTATTATATTTCAAGTGTTTGCCCGAAGGTCGCGTTTGGCCTGAGAAGTGTCAACGCTGCCTTCAACACCGACCAGGTGAACTCGAGTGCTCGAAGCCTGAAGTTAACAATCGTACACGAGGAAAGAACGTTCCAAAAGGCAAAGATACCACGCCCGTTCCTTCCACTGCTGTAATCATCCCTGATAGAGCAACACCGATTCAAAATGCAAGTGTTGAAGACGCCGTGAAAGGTATGTCAAGATCCCGGATACGATTATCATGTCAATGCCCAAGCTCTTAGGGTCCTTCCTTCCCAATGTTACGAATAGTTTTCAAACAATGAGATCTGGGGTGTCAATGATCAGCCTAAATGTCACAAAACCGATTTGGACAATGAGCCGTGTAATCTTGCTTGGCTCAATGTCTAGGAGAATCTTTTGAGACAATGCGTTTATTTGACCTAGTAGTGTCTCAACGGACAACGACATGCTTCGATCATTTGTCCACGGTCACCAGCCGGTGGAAGCTACTCCAACTGCTCGAGCAGCCCAGAACAATTGTCATGCTTCAAATTTTCGAAAATTTGTTGGGATTTGAATATTTCTCACAGAGCTCCATGTCACACACGCATCTCAGACAATCACTTATCAGATAGCGTTGCTGACTGTAAAACAGTTGACTCCGCTGTCCTTGAGAGGCCCAAGCCAATGAGTATCCCGAAAGGAACCAAGAGGGATAGAAAAGAGACGTTTGATGAACCCCTCTCTGAATTATCGGCGCCAATCAGCGAATTTGATAAGCTACCGGCTGCCGTGTAGTACGTCAATGTAGGGGAACCGAGTTGCTCTGCTAACATTCTCGCAGCTTGCCTATTAACGACTCACAATTCCGCATCCTTCGTCTCAAACCAGGTGATCCAGAGGACCTGCTACTTCAATGCTCGTTCGAAGTACATTCGATAGACTCGCCACCAGGTATGCTAGACCAAGCTGGAGAGCATCATACAGCGCTAACGATTTAGAATATGAGGCAATTTCATACCTTTGGGGTAGCAACAATGAGCATGAACAGCTGCCTTCTTCACACAAAATAGTTCTTTTTGACAATCTAGAAATTCCGAGGTCGCACACTCTATTCATAAGGAAGAATCTCCACACAGCTCTTCGCACCTTGCGCCACCTAACGGAGGTGAGATGCTTCTGGGTCGATGCATTATGTATTCGACGGATTAACACACAAGAGAAAAATCAACAGGTAGATATGAAGAAGAAAATCTTCAAAAGAGCAAAGAACGTTTGCTTCTGGCTAGGAGACGAGCCTGAGCATACTGCTGCGCTAGCGTTTATTGGAGAGATTATCAACCTGAAGGAAGTCGATAAACTCATCAACGATCCAAATGTAGCAGGAAAATGGGTCGCTTTTATTCGTTTATTGAAGAATAATATCTTCAACCGATTGTGGATTGTGAGTTTTGATCTTCTTTATCTGAGATACCAACTTCTTAAAGGACCTCAACCCTTGTATCTGTCATGATATTTATCCTATTCGAATGTATGTCTTATGCATCTGCGTTCGTTGTTTCCTTCGTATCACTTTCATTTCCACAACGCTTCAAATTTCCTATCTTCTTTGCAGGTCTGAGTCCTTATCTACTCTAATACTCTTGAATCCGCGATTAACTCGTGTATTGATTAGGTACAAGAAGTTGCCCTCGCTCGTAATGTCACTTTGCATTGCGGTGCCCCGGCTCCAGCTATCCACTATACCGACTTTGTTGATGCCGTCACGATTTTCTTATCATGTCGCAAACACATCTCAGAACTTTTCCGCCGTGACAGTGACAAAGAGTACGAGAAGCACATCCGGGGCTTGACAGACCGGAAAATTACTATGGTAGAGCGCTTTGTTGATGTTACGACCAATGCTTTACGCCGCAGTTCTGAGAGCAGTACCGACCAGACAGTTGACAACAATAGCACAGACGAGCAAATCCTACGACAACTTACTCTAGAGGCCTTAGTATCTAATCTCAGCGATCTGAGCTCTGGGGATCCTAGGGACAGAATATACTCGGTTCTAGCTCTTGCCAAAGATGGACCCTCGTTATCACTCAATCCCAACGATTCAGACCCGAACACTCTTCAGATCGATTACACTAAGAGCGTACTGCAAATCTACCAAGAATTCTTTGTCAAAGTCGTTAGCAAATCAAAGGACTTAGATATTATGTGTCGACGATGGGCCTACTCTGCATCACAGAAAGAGGACCTACCAACCTGGATCCGACCTGTTCCATCAAACCTGCAGCTACCATTCGACAGCAACATCTCGGAGCGAACAGACGCTGACAGTCTTGTCGGCATTCCCAATCACAAATGGTACAACGCAGCCAAAGACACCAAAGCCGATGCTTACTTTGTATCGAATCCTTCATCACTCCATAAGAGACAGTCGCTTACCGTGGAAGGGTTCTGTCTCGATACCATTTCCCGACTTGGGCAGCGTGCATCCGAGGGATTCATCTTTTATGAATGGCTTCAGTTAGGTGGCTGTAAGCTCGGTGAAGAAGATTATGTGCCTGATCCTTTCTGGCGAACTCTCGTTGCTGATCGTGGTCCCGATGGATCCAATGCCCCTTCGTGGTACCATCGTGCATTGCTCTACTGCCTCGCGGACAAGACACCCAACGGAGATATCAATACGAATAAGCTGATAGCTACCTTTGAGGCAGGCTCGAACCTTGTCGTCGAGTTCTTGCAGCGGGTACAAAGCGTTATATGGAACCGTAAATTTCTCGTTACGCAAGACCATAAACTTATTGGACTGGCGCCGATGGCTGCACGCCAAGGGGACATGGTCTGTATTCTTTACGGCTGTAGTGTGCCTGTCGTGTTGAAGAAAAAGGAGAAGGATGGAGATACGTTTTGGCAGGTTGTGGGTGAGTGTTATGTGCATGGGAAAATGAATGGTGAGGCTATGGATGACCAGCATGAGACGCAGAAGTTCGAGCTCAGGTGAAGTCAGAATTCAGATTTACAACCTTTGTAAGGACTTGTAAAGCTTGGTTACGCATCCTTATAAGGTGTCTAATTGCGACCTATCTGACCTCAATCAACCTCGCAATTCAGGTTTGCGATTTTAATGAGGACTTTTCAGACTCCGCGATGTTTTTTCTACGCTCAAACTTAGCTAGGCAAAGTTGCAACCTAGATCTGCGACTTGAGCAAGAATTTCTTGAGCTCCATCATGCAATCCTGTGGGATATCTTAGGTGCGTACCCCGGGTAGTCATCCTGAGCGTACGTTGCATTTGACGGATAAACCTCTTCATGTTTGAGACAAGTCTCTAAATTCTTAACTCGAGTTGCAACTACGAAAAGCAGGATGGAACAACTTTCACTGCTACGACGGGGGATAGTCTATCTATCGTGGGCTTGATCATTCAAGATCGTCTTGCCATACGATACAGAAACGCTTACCGTATGTGAGCGGAAAGGAAGATCTTACCTACGTCGTATATTTGGACCAAGCGAATGTCAAACAAATTTGGAGATCCTGTCGATCTGGAACCAAGTATGAATCTAATTCCGAAACACTTGGTTTCTTCCCGAATTTTATGAAGATCCAAGAGACCCCAAAATATCAAGCAGGTCTTGGGAAGTCTAACCGAGGCTTATCCAATCTTTAAACATCGGTGAGAAAGTAAGCGCCATCATATGGCACACACTTCATCATGCAAAACTCTACACCGCCCCCAAACCAAATAGCGCTCACTTCACCACGCGAGGTTGTTGACATGTAAATGAACGATGGACCATCCTCGATTTCTAATTCCGAGGCTTGGGATGTCTACTAGTTAATCCCATCGTGCCGCCTTCTTTTTCGCAAACGTGCTTTCTTCAGCTATTCGGGGTCCGCCAAGTCCGCATTCATGCGTAAGCAATCCCCTCGATTTCCTATCCCAGTGCATATCCGGCTGTGGCTGTCCATCATTGTGCACGCTGTCCGATTTGAGGCCATTCCGAGGAGATAGAACAGGCAGGGATTAGCCAGCCACTTCAGCCATAGAGCAGAGCGGGTTGACGCACGTGGGGGAATAACTCGCTTGTAAACCTTAGTGTCCGCCAACATCATGTTAAGCAAATAGAAGACAATGAAGCTCACCAGCGGAAGAATAAAGTGCTTTTTCTTGCATGGGCAGACTCGGCAGCTTTTGGAGACATTAACAATAACCCTCTACGTGCGGAGGGGAATATGATCCAGATACGGATTTTCATTCGTTAGGTGATGGATAAGATTGAGTTGGGCCGTAACATGGATGGTGCTGGGTGCCTATTCTCTCACTTCCATGATGGAAGCAAATATTGTTCTAGGGTGAGCTTATGTGACCGGAGAAGAAACACACGGACTTCGTCCCTCGTGTGTGTTTGGTACGAAACTACAGCTTCGGCCCGGAGCTCTGGGTTAGTCGATCGCCTTAATCTGGAGCAAATATCGCCCAGGCAAAGTGCGCCTTTTGACTAGCCTGTAGATATTTTCGAATGTTCTTGCGCCTTTAGAGTTTTCAAATCTGCAGTACCTGACGTCTTTTGACTTCAATATATCTCGGATCTGCAGGAAGACAATGCTTCTGCTTCTGAATGAGGTTGAGGATATCAAGATCCAATCAAGACAGATTCGAAAAGCACCATCGAGATGACCCGAAACATAGATCCCTTTGTAAATAGACACTGCAACACGTGGATCCTCCACTATCCATCCGGGGGCTGACATGAGCTCCTAGTCCATGATTTGCAACCTGGGCGCCACTAAGAGGCGTAGAAAGCGGGAGGTAAGTGGGGTGAAGCTGGACCGGGGCTGCGCTCGCATTTGGTTCGACAGTTACTACTTTAACCTTCGACCTTGCATCTTGATAGACGACGTCAACGACAACCCGGCTCAAGAAGGCGATATCGACAAGTATTGAGGACGATCTGGATTCCACTAACATCGATCATTGACACGTTTTCATCGATACCTGATTTCGTGTCCGTGTGCATTTGTTGTGTCGCATTTAGCTGTCAGCCTTCAATAAACTCGGTCCTGCCTCCGCCTCGTGTCAACCCAGGACTCCCGGATTGCACAAACTTACCAGATATTCGCATTCTTCAGACCGAGTTAGAAGCAAACACTTCAAGGGAATCTTCAACACTATCTCACCCAGTTTGCTGAGTCCCGAGTACGAACCAAGTGCGAACAAACGCGGACTCGGGAGGGTGTCCTCGCTCGTAAGGCTGCTGCTGTAGAAATGGAATATCTACCTGAACCTGCTATTCCCGTCAACTCCCAAAAGACTATCGGAGGCAATGCTGCCTTCCATAACTTTCACAATGATTATTCGCATGTCCAGGATCCGAATTTGAGGCGCCGTCTAGCTCTCTCCGAAGTAAGTACACATGCTAGCCAAATACATTGACGTTAACCTTACTTCAAATACCTTGACAAGAGCTGACCATTGTTGAAATCTAGATTGACAAAGTGCCTTTCGGATGGTAAGCATTTACTTTCTTCAATGCTTAAGACAGTGGCTTTCACATCGCCGTGCAGCAGAATCAACCACAGCATAGCTGTAGTGAGACAAGCACAAATCTAACGTCATATGTCTAGGTATCATATCAGGGCTGTCACTGTGGCTGGAATCGGTTTCTTTACCGATTCCTATGACATCTTCGCAATAAATCTCGTTACTTCAACTCTAGGAATGGTTTTCTGGCAAGGCCCACCCATAGCAGGCTCAAATCATGGAGGCAACTATGGGATATTGCCGATGCAGGTCAACACAGCTATCAAAGCAGCAACTTCTGGGGGAGCTGTAGTTGGTCAACTCGGATTCGGTTGGCTTGCTGATAAAGTTGGAAGGCGGAAAATGTATGGAGTGGAACTTGCGATCATCATCACTGCAACTTTGGCCCAGTCTCTTGCAGCACCAAGTCAGGCCGTGACTATGACAGGACTCTTGATCTTCTGGAGGGTGGTTATGGGTATTGGCATCGGAGGAGATTATCCACTTTCTGCTGTTATCACATCTGAGTAAGTGTTTACTAGTTCCCCAGAGACATTGGCTCTGAAGGAATTACCCATCGAGAGCATTTCTCCGCGAACCACTGCAAGAACGTAAACTTGGCGCGAATGTCAGCTAATACTCAAAGATTCGCTCCAACTCGTTGGCGAGGTGGAATGATGGCAGCAGTGTTTTCGATGCAAGGTGCTGGACAATTCGCTGCCGCACTGGTGGCCCTTATTACAACAGTATGTTTCAAAGGCTCGTTCATTAACACTTCAGACTTTTCCAGCTGCCATGAAGCATGTCAACTGGCGGGAGATCGATCGTGGCGTATTATCATTGGCTTTGGTGGATTACCTGCCATCTTCGCCTTGTACTATCGGATCACAATTCCGGAAACACCGCGTTACACATTCGATATCAAGCACGACATCGAGAAAGCACAGGCCGATATCAAGGCTTATATGAACAATCAAAAGGAAGGAGAGGTCGATTTGATGACCCAGGAAATGACCAAAAAGAGGATCGGACACAAATTGACTGCCCCAAGAGCATCTTGGAGCGACGTATGGGGCTACTTTTCACAGTGGAAAAACTTCAAAGTTATCTTCGGAACTACCACTGCTTGGTTCTTCCTTGACCTTGCATTCTATGGTCTGAGTCTGAACAACAGTATTGTCCTCAATGTCATCGGCTACACACATGGAAGCACAATCTACCAGACACTTCTCAACACCGCCATCGGCAATCTTATCCTCGTTTGTGCAGGCTCACTACCAGGATACTGGCTCTCGGTAGCAACCATCGACACATTAGGCCGGAAAACGATTCAAATAATGGGCTTCTTCTTCCTTACTATCATCTTCATCGTCATAGGTTTTGCCTACAACGCTCTGTCCGAAGGCAGTCTCTTGGCACTCTACATCCTGGCACAATTCTTCTTCAACTTCGGACCTAACACTACCACATTCATCATCCCAGGAGAATGCTTCCCGACACGGTATCGATCGACGGGTCACGGTCTCTCAGCCGCAATGGGTAAAATCGGTGCTATTATCGCCCAAGTCATCGCTCAACCTCTCCTCTCTAAAGGTGCGGCTAAAGACTGCGTCGGCAAGGAGTGTGCGCCATGGATTAATCATCTCATGCAGATTTTCGCATTATTCATGTTCTGCGGTCTCCTTGTTTCATTCCTAGTCCCTGAAACTAAAGGGAGAACATTGGAAGAGCTCTCTGGCGAAGAGGCCGTGCCGCTTGATCCTCATAGCGGTGGTAGAGGCGATGGAGGGCCGGCATCGCTTGAAAAAGCATCGACTCGCTGGTGGATACGATTTAATCCGTTTGACGGTGGGAAGCCCGCAGGCTTTAGGTATCCAAAGAGTCCGAATCTAGGACCGAGAAGTCCGGGTATACTGGGCAAAAGGCAGCGCGTGGGAATTATGACGAGTCCGGAACTCTTGCCAAGGACGCTCAGTAGGGAAGAGAGGAAGAGGCCGAAGCACGAGAGGGAGGGGAGTGGTTATGAGAGACATAGTAGGGTGAAGAGTGATACGAGTGCCAATGGGAGTACAAATAGGTATAGTGTTGGTGTGGAAAGTTATGGGAGGCATCACGTTCACAATGATGGATTCGTCAGTGGTGGTGGAGGAGGAGCGCCGCCTGGCTGGGGGGCTGGCTGGGGTGTGCAGATGCCAACACATAGGGGTGATGGGACACCTGAAAGGAGCGATGGGAGGATAGAGAGCATTAAGTTACTTGATGTTGGGAAACTGCTGAAATGATTCGATTCGGTCTCTTTTTTGGGCGGTGCTTTTGCTTGTAGGAGATACCTTAGCTTGGAGTTACCTAGAATAGATGGGCTTTTAATACTTTACTTATACTGCACTCTTAACCTCGAATATGATATGAGTTACCCTCTGCCATAATCATGAGACTCAAGCTCGAATATATGCAGAGCTGGCTTGAAGTAGCTGCGATAGTATCCCCTTACTTGATTTCGTCTTATGAGGCCGGCGCTTGATGTTGCGGACCAAACAAATGCCTATAGCATGACGAGAAACCCGAGGGGTGTTGTCGAACTCTTTAGGCCTATAAAACGCGAAAAGGAGACTTCACAGGGAGATACTCGCCTTTTCAGTCTCGTATAATCGCTAGATAGTCAGAATTTATAGTTATTACCCTATAACTGACAGACATAAGAGTACTTTCTACCGCCACCCGATCTGTCAATTTAGTTTCAGGGCGTTGGGACGGCAGGGAGAATAAATGGACGACATGCAAGTTCACTAGGAATGGCTACGACGAAAATGTGTACTATAAATGGATGCTGACTCTCTTGAATGGAATCTGTTTTGTTCTTAACCACTTGTCGCCCGATCCGGAATGTTGAGGTCTCGGAGCAATCCGAGCCAGGGGCATCCGGACTCTCACAGGGCTTCGTAAGCCATTCATGCTCCGATAATTCAAGTGATGATACTTTATCTTTGCAGATTTGCTAGAGGAAGCTGACAGCTAGTCAAGCCGTTCTAGTTTGTGAGACGTTATCCCTGATACTTCGCTGTCTTGGATGATCGATGGGAAAGTCTTTGAAAAGCTGAAGAAAAGAGCTCGACCCGTAGAGCTGTATAATCTGAAGATACTTGTTGAATATGGGAACACATTAAGGTGATTGGCTGTTTGAGAAAGGAGGTAGACAAGCAGGTGAGGAGAGGACCTGGGAGCATCTCTTTTATAGTGGAATTTTGAAGAAGTCTATATGATACGATGAAGCAAATTGATTGATTTGTATACTCAATCCAACAGCTGTCTTAATCAAAGACATAATTTTGCCTAGAAAGTAGATGAGGAACCTCTACCTCTCCTTCCCGTCACCTGTGCCGTTTTCCCGTCTGATGCAGCTTGAACACCCACTAACCCGCCGCAAGAGGTACTCAAGGAGCTAACATTTTGAAAATTGCCAAGTTCCCATCATGTCACAGTTGAGAACTCTGCATCGCTATAACGAAACAGTATCATAAAGCAGGACTAGAGCACGTGAAAGTTGTATTTTTATGAAGACCATATCGAAAACTTCAATACGGCCATATTTTCTCATATAAAGCTTTATGCTGCTCATCTTCGCCCATATCCAAGAACATTTCTTTAACGCGCATATTTACAGCGTGCGCTCGTTCGTAGTCTTCGCGTAAAACTCTACCACCTACCGCGATCAGGTTCTGGTCTTCAAGTAAGTGTAATACCGTCCCAAGCTCTTCAAGAAGCTCCATTTCCTCGTTATGAAGCCACAATTCTTGATCCGTAAAGCTAATAGGACATGGTGTCGAATCTGGATAGATATCTTGCCAGTGAGCCGCAATGGTTATCAATGCGTGCCGAAATGAAAACACGTCATTTCGACTCCAGGCACCAGAAACCAGAGAAACAGGTTGTAAAATCGACTTGTGGGGGTGGTTGATTGCAGCCCAACGAAGAGGATTTTTGATTATGGTGAGGTCTTGATAGCGTCTGAGAATGTCATCAGTTTCACCCGATTCACTTCTTCTTCCAGAACCCTCCGACATCGGTTCTGATATGCTCTTATAGCCACTCGAGAGAGGAAGCATTGGGGGAACTCTGTACTGGAGAAATATTTCGGATACCGGGGTCGATTGCCAATCAATTATATGAGTGATCCTCTTCGTGTCCGGGTCAACAAATATATTGTCAAGGTGGAGATCTCGGAGACAAAGCGTCTTGGATTGTAACTCTTCCGAGAAGATGGGCGTTAGATGGGGAACGAGGATGAGATACCGTTCTAACAGAGAAATGTACTCCTCCGGCAATTCAGGCGTGTCTATAGGACGACAATAATTCATCTGGGCGGTTGCGTAGGTCTTGGTCCATTGTGTCTCGTTCATACCCATAGCCAGCATGTAGTCGACAGCATTTTGCCCTTTCATATTAGTTGATTAGCTGTCCAAGCAATCATCCTTCACTTACAGGGACCTCGTTCTAAAGCCATTGTGGCTCGTTCACCTTGCCAGAGTACTGCTTCATCCAATGGCCCGAGGACAAATTTCGCCGTATGTGAGGGGTCGAGTTCTTTCGAAGGATTACCCATGGAGCTATACGTAGCTTTAAGGCTTTGGACATGCACGCCTTTGTTTTTCAGATCGTCCTTGTAATATATACAACCATGACTCTTGAACGACACCGATGCAAGCTTTGCCTCCAAATCCACAAGTTCCGTCACAAGATCTTGCTGTGATTCTCTTGACCAATGACGCCATAAGTTCCCTAATGGTTTGCCTTTAGCTTTCTCCTCTAAGATATATTCGACGCCCACTGGATTGAGTGGATCCAACGAGTATGTGTGTATTCGCGGGACGGGAAATTCCAAGAAGTCTCGCACCTGCAGGATAAATGTTAGTCCTTGAAATAAATTCAGATGTGACGAGGGCTACCTACAAAGTTTCGCGTAGCAACCTCAGATGCGGTTGCATAGAATGTCGACCCAACATTTGGGTTAGGAATCTTCGCAAGAACCTCGGCACCATTGTCCATCGTCATGAGAAATGCCTTGTTGAATTGGCCTTCGACGCACTTCAGTACTTTTGTACCTATAATCGAGCGGCCATCAGTTAGCACTAACTCCCTGGAGCTTTGGACTGACGCGAAGAGTATATTGTGAGAGACGGTCTTACATGATCTAGCTCCACCGGCAGCAGTCTTAACGGCCACATCCAAGAGGGCATCGAGATTGAATCGGCGATATCGTACAGCAAGTTTCTCAGGCTCGTCCGATCTAGAGACAACGTTGAGTTACAGTGATAAGTTCGGGAGGAGAGCAACCGTACAACCATCTGTACCGACGATATTCATACAGCTCCTCTTCTGGAATATCTGCTTCTGCTTCAATAAGCTTGTGTGTAGTGGATTATCTTGTACTTATTCGTATCACAGTCTTACCTGAGCCATCTTCCATCGCCTTTCGAAGCACTGGTGGTGTGGTGACAGACATTGTCCGGGACCACTGCTGGTGAGTACGATAAATAAAGAAACTTCGAATAGCTCGGGATATGAGGCCAGATCCAAGCTGGTTATGCGAGTTGGAGCGCATCTTCAGAGGAAAATGCCGTTGTGTGCATGGACAGGCGCATACTACGCGCTCGGCCCATTATTGTTGCCCGTTCAGTTATTTTGTCATGCATTGATGGCGCGCGGCTGGCGAAGGGAGGTGTGTTCTCAGGATTGCCGCGCGCTTGAAATATGTCGGTCGGCGCGTCATCCGCCAAACTGGCCAATAGATAATCCGCTCAGCTGCGACCGCAGCTGAGCAAACAAGTAAGCGTACAGCCAATTCCAGCCAAGAGCAGGAGTTTAAGGTTTATACAAGGAAGCCTCGCATAGCCTCTAGAAATGCGCGAAATGCAGATTGCTTATTCGCTGCAGTAAGTCAACACGGAAGCAGCTATAAGAGGCGTGAATATATCGTCTTGAAGTGTATAAACTACAATAACACTCTGATAATGCTTTTGATACTTCGTTTCATCTTAAAATAAAGCATGATAGATAGACGCTGGGCATATTCTGACGAAACGAATACCTTATATCAACCCTAGATTATTACTTTTGGCTGGAATAGGCTGTAGAATGCGTCAGAAGGAAAGGATTCACAACCAATTGTGAAGAAACTTGTGGACAAAGTGCAGGCCTGGTCACATCTTGATGAAACTGCAACGACCCTTGGCAGCGGTAACAACTGGATCATTTCATAGAGGACTGTTGGGCACAAGTCTCGTCTTTCTGAATAGAGGACGACTTAGTATAAATAAATCGAGCCGCTCTCAGAAAACACCTCTTGAAGTTACATTCATTCGGCGTCATTGATATCATTACCATGAAAAGACACTATATCTGCGGCGACCTACTCAACGCACCCATCATTAGAGCCGTTCGATTTCATCTTCCGTACAAGATTTACGCACCCTTATCCTGCCAACCTGAAAACAATCCCGGAAAGCATAAAAGAAGTTAATTCAACCAATTCAGAGCTGAAGGTACTACACCTCCTGATAATGTCTGGGAAAATCCCAAAGACTGCCTTGAAAGGATTGGCGGACAAAATCCGACAAACCCCAACCGCACTCCAGAACTTGAGGTTTATGGATGCTACAACCTCCGTAACTGCAGTGAAGACGACCGATCTTCGATTCGATGTGCATAAAAGCACCGAAGACCCCAATATGGCGACAGGAATAATACAAGCCAACAGCGGGGCTAAGGACAAGGGCGTCAAAGCATTCGTTAAGGAAAAGACCGATGGCCACAGAGGAACGCACCAAGTCATTGGTCAAAAGATCAGATTCAACCTAGGGTACGATTTCAAGGTGGAGGAGGTCGCAGCAGCTGTGGAGAATCCATACGACGAAGGAATGCAGGGTGTAACATTTCAAGGAGCCTCTAGCTTGGGCTCTGGCTCGGGCTCGGGCTCGGGATCAGCCATAGGCGTAGGACCAACTCCGACGGACTGGGTTTGGTGGAGCGATGAAGGTATCTGGCATCGCCAAATAAACGGGTTGGACACGTGGAAAGCACCTGAAAACAAGGCGGATTCTGATAGGATTTATAGTAATCGTAAGAGAAATTACTTTATGAAGTACGCTGACGGGACAGTGGTCTGGCATTGAATTATCTGCGAGGCCCGGTTGTATTTGAG
Source organism: Rhynchosporium graminicola (assembly GCA_900074885.1). NCBI lineage: Eukaryota > Fungi > Ascomycota > Leotiomycetes > Helotiales > Ploettnerulaceae > Rhynchosporium > Rhynchosporium graminicola. The sequence continues at coordinate 562,657 of FJUW01000033.1, forward strand.
TTTAAGTAGAGTTCAGTTGCTTCGAATGTATCTAGTGCGTAAGGAGGTTGAGATTTCCATGTTCTGCCTAAAGACGGTGACATAATTTACCTTTCACATCTCTAATAAGGTGTAATGAGGTGTTTACGGCAGTCGGACGAATGTTGTATGCTTCACAGATATTCCCTTTGCTTGGAGACGAAAAAAAGCCGACGACACAGCTCTAGAATAAACTCAGACGGGAGAACGATTCCCCTTAGCCATTTGAGTTTGAAGGGCGGCCTAATGAGCTAATCTCCTAGCGCAAGCAATACACGTCAATCGAATTGCTTTTCGATTCGTGAATCGATTTCCAAGGAAGGAGACGACCCATGTTGGCTAATACATGTTACTGTAGATACTGCAAATGTCTTGCCAACTTCAAGCATACCTTCTTCTTCTTATCTGTAATCTATCAAATCTTTTTAAGGCTTCTCAACATGAATTAGTGATTCATGGTTATTATGGAGCACTAGGCTGCCAATCCGGAATCTGCAATACCACGACTGGAAGCTGACAAGCGAAACCCCGACAAACTCAACAACAACAACAAAGTAAATGAGACCTGCATTCCGTTTGTTACCAATGGTAAAGGACAGAAATTAACATTAAAATGCTGGTGCTTTAATGAAGTCATATTCAACGCTTTTTCATTCCCAATCCACCAGTGCGTAGCAGAATGACTATACATTTCCTTGTAGACTAACGACACGAGGCAAGAGCCAGATTCCTAGTATCAACTGAAGCAGATCATTGAACCTCATTGAATTGTCCCCCTATCCAACTAAGATCTATCAAGTCTTCACCTCCCCATTCTCCCGCTGTTTCAAAATATCATATACCTGCGGTATCACATACCGTCCATAATCAATAGCATCATTTAAATTATCATAACCGCGAATCGAGATCAAATCGGCACCCAAATCCACGTAATCAATCAAACTGTCCACAATCGTCTTGGGACTCCCAACCAGCGCCGTGGAAGCACCCCTCGCATTCGTAGCCGTGACAGTAGGGTACCACAGCGCTCGATCCTGAACCTCGCCCCTCTTCGCAATATCAAGCAATCTCTGACTACCCACGTTCTGCGGAGTGGAAGTATTGTCAGAAGCTTTGAGTTGGCCAGCAGCGCCGCCAGCCCGATTGGTGTTCAGAGCGTCGAGGATGCGATGCGCTTTTGCCCAGGCGAGATCATCGGTCTCGGCTAGGATGGGACGGAATGTTACCCAGATCCTAGGACGGTCTTTGCGCCCGGCTTTGGCGGCTTCGGAGTAGATACGGTCGATTTGGTCTTTGGTTTCTTTGAGTGGCTCACCCCAGAGACCGAAGATGTCGGCGAGGGAACCGCCAATGCGGTAAGCTTCGTCGGATGAGCCACCTACTGAGACAGGGATGGTGCCGTTGACGGGAGGGACGTCGCTGTTGAATCTAGAAATGGTATTAGCATCTTAATTGGTGATTCTCCATAAATGGAGCCGAATAAAGTGCAGCAGCCCTAGTCACGAGATCAAGATACGAGAATAACTTACTGCTTGAACTGGTAATACTTTCCCTCCCAATCAAACGGCTTAGTGGATGCCCATGCCTTCCTCAGAATTTTGATATATTCCTCAGTCCTTCCGTACCTCTCGTCCTTGTTCAAGAAATCACCTTCCTTGGCCTGCTCAGCATCACTACCACCAGCAATGAAATGCACAACGGCACGTCCATTGCTCAGCTGATCAAGGGTCGCAAGAGCTTTGGCTGCAACAGTGGGATACATGGTGTTTGGTCTGAGCGCAATGATGATCTTGAGGTTCTTGGTTGCTGCTGCGATTGTTGCTCCAATGGTAAATGGGTCGTAGTGGTTGGAGCCATAGGGAACAAGTGTGTAGTTGTAGGAGAGGTCGTCTAAAGTTCTGGCGTAGCGGATGAGGTAGTCTACATTGATTTTTGCGTTTGGGACTGGTGCGAGCTCCGTAGATGCATTTGGGAACGTCAGACTGATGAATTCGGTTGGCATTTTGGCGAGTGGTGCTAATTCTATAAGGTTTGGGGTAGTTTGAAGAATGATCTAACCAGACCGGCTGTACTAAGTTAATGATGTATCAATGTTCTTATATTGTATACCTTTGTGGTGGTTTGTAATGATTGTATTGCGCCAATAGCCCCAAAATGACGCCTTACATATTCCAACCACACAGGAATTATCTTGGGTGGGGCCTCTGCTCCACGTCATGCAATGGTACGAGCGATTGCAATAATAAGTGATCTGGCTTGATATAAAAATGGACCTTGTCTTTTGAGACGGCTCTGGCAATGACTCCGTGTGCTCCTCGGGTCTCTTAATATTAACCTTGCAGAAGTGTATTGAAGCTGGCTTTGTTTTGTTCGCCTTTGAATTAAGCGAGAGTGGGGTGACCTTGGCGTGAATCAATACCGCTGGGTACGTACCCAGATAGCCATTGGTGACTGACGGAATCGAAAGACCACTGCTTGAATACCAAGCTACCAGAAGATTAGTTTTGTAAACTCCAGAGATATTGCGAGCCACAATATAAATTTAAACCATTCAGTATCTGAATCTCATCCTTCCACTTTCGTGGCATCCACCTATAGGCGATCGATGTCGTCTCTATGACTTATCACGATTGAGATTACACCAAAAAAATAACAGTAGTTAAGTATTATAGTAGCTAATTGTCTCGTAGAGTATACTAAGTTTGATTCAGATTTATTTCGTCAGATAAAAATGCTCAACTTTGAGTCGAAATAGTGAGCTGACCCAATATCTTAGGTATACCCTAGACTGAATAATCGAAGTTCATTAGTATTATATTTCTATGACAGTCTCATACACCCTTGACCTGTACTCCTATTGAGAAGGATGTTTGTATGATCCCGCATTCCATGTGCGCCTTCTTGAATCTGGAAGGACAATCAAAACTTCTGGTGTGCTTCAACGTCGGTCATAAAGACTATTGACAGAGGGTCTTGAAGATATATATCTTTAAAGGTAATAGTCGCTAGCTCTAGACACTTTATCACGGTTGCCTGTTTCGAGTATAGGTGTAAAGTGATGTGCAACCGTTGACTCGAAGTGTTTACGGCATGTAGTTTCGCCTAAAGTAACATAATAATGCCAAAAGAGGCTGCGAATCAGACTATTCCTGGAAGAAGAGGCGGCATTAGTAGCTACCTAAATCCGGCTGGCTTCAGCTATTAAACGGTCGACACATTACCGATTTACTAGAGCTGACAGAGCGACTATGTTTTGACATAAAGCTGCATATAAGACGCTGCTCGGACCCACGAGTTGCGCAACTGGTAACGGCTGGGCTCACTCTCAAAGCTGCCAAGGAAAAATTTACGTCTCAACAGCGTAGTGATTGAGTTGAGTTGAGTTGAGTTGAATTGAGTTGAGTTGAGTGTAGGGTCACACTCAACTTAACTCAGAGCTATATTTACCGTACTCAGCTCAACTCAATCGTACTCTGTGTTACTCTAAGTATACTCAGGGTACTGCTTACCAATACTTCTTAACGGGGATCTCTCGAAATTCTTATTTAATACTAATATTGAAGCGACAAGGACTCACTTTTATACTTGAATTATACTTATTTTATACAAACTCAAATACTCTGTGTCGACTCTAAGTACGAATAGTAAGTACTCACTCGAATCAATAATTACCTCACTCAACTCAAGTCAAGTGTACTCAGAGTGCATTGAGTCTTTTTCATTAGGCAGCGTCTCAACTACGTACGAGATTTGATCAAGGGCGGAAGTATCTTCGAAAGGTCGGAGGACGCACAAATTGCGTCTGTGAAGAAAGTACGCAGCTTTGTGACTTCGATGTCAAAATGACTCTGATACTCTCGCAAGATATATCTACATAGTATCACAAAATGACAGCAACTAACCATCTGACACAACGTTATTCTTCTCCCGGAATTCATTATTGGTGCAATCACAAGAAGATTATTCATATCCTTAAATATATAATAATAAGGCGCCAGCTCGTGGTAAGCATAGCGAAAGATTTTGTGTGCGAGTAAGTCTGGAAATCATTGCTAATAGAGGACTTCGCTTCATTCCGGCAAATTGCGCGCAGGGTCCTCGTACTGCCATACAAGTAGTCAAGTAATGGATATCTCCTTCATACAGACTTTTCCAATCCTCCATAAGACTGGTTTCTAAGACGTCGCACCTCTTTCATGTTTCAACAAGCGGGAGAGACCCGAGTGAATGCTGACAGGTTAACGCATCTTGATGACCGATTACTTTATTACATACGAATCTGAACAAGACGCTCTCTCTGACTCGTAAGTATCGTCTAATAAACTATCATTTTGGGAACTAGAGATTTTCATTCCCTACGTAGTAAAACATCCTGGAGCAACCATTTTTACAAAGGCCGGGAGAACCTCAGAACTCGCAACTCCAAGCAACGCAGCTCAAGCAAGTATTTATCCAACTCTATGTAAACTTACAGATCCATAGTCGACCCAAATTGATCTATAACTATACCTCCAACTCTCTACAAGCCCATCCATAGGCCGCGATGAACGCAGCACGCGGTCGGCTCACAGTATCCTTTGGTCAAACCTAGTAACGTCATGTTAAGGTCTCCAAGGGCTGCAGCTATATTTTATATATTCTTCATATCAAGCATATCCTTTTGCGTCGAAGTATCAACAAGAGATAACAGGTGAAGGTCAGGTCACCACTCCCTAAAAACAACAGCGGTACCTTATCAACAGCAAACAACTAAGTATAGGAATAACACAGCAAGCAACAAGAATACTTCAATACAGCCCACTCACTCACTCACCACCCAACAGAAAAAATCTCCACACAAGATGCAAAAACCCTGCCCCAAAAAACTGCACAGACGAAAACCAATCATGAATGGAAAATTCCCCGTCTTGACTTCTACGTATAACTAACGATACCTGAATCCACAGACCCCCGGGAGTCCTCCCTCTCCGATCCGACGCACTCACCAGTCTTTCTTCCTCAGGAGCTCTCTTTACACACAAGAAGAGAGAACTCGCTAAGCCGACAAGTATCTTTTTTCATGTTACTCTCATGCATGTCGATACTGATCGTTGTAACAGGCAGGAGTGGCGCGCTTACACGCGCTAATGCCTATTCTGCAATACCTACTCTGCAATACCTACAAGACATCATTCCGCATTGCGACTAGCAAGAAACAGAGGAAGTACTCGGAAATCGAATCGAAGCGAAGCGAGTTTAAAATTTCTCCCTTCCTTCCGGCATTATCTCCTCTCCTCGCCTCTCCTCTCCTCGCCTCTCCTCTCCTCTCCTCTCCTCTCCTCTCCTCTCCTCTCCTCTCCTCTCCTTTCCTTTCCCACATCCTAACCCCCTACCACCCTACCACCCTACCACCCCAACATCTCAACACCCTGTGATCCTAATAATCCTTCCTCTACCCATCACCACCACCATCACCACCATCATCATCATCATCATCATCATCATCATCGTTAACCAGGACTCGCACTCTTGACTCTTTAAATCAACCTACAAGGATAAGGCACTTGTACACATTCACGTACACAAACACAAACACGTAAATAAATCCTCCTCCTCCTCCTCCTCCTTCTTGATCAATAAAAAACGTAACCCAAGAAAGACTACGCACGGTTTAAGAAGCCCGGGAAGTGAGATGGATGTCGAAGATTCGAGTTTTTCCATGTTCCATAGAGGAGGACGAGTAGGGGCATTTCTTATCATTATAGACGTTGTTGTGTGGACAAAGCACAAGTCCTGGAGAGCTATTTGTCTTGCGAGAATGGTTAGATGGACGATTTATCTACTATGACGACTGTTATAGTTTCTCAGAGCTACGGATGCATGGTATCATTGTCTTCGTCAGACGGTGGAGGGACAGCAGAGGATAGACCGATGAGCGAGTTGCAATAGTTGCATAGACTGAGGGAAATTACTTGAATCGTATGTCCATTCATTTACGTACGAGCCAGCAAAATCTGTCGTTCTGTCCGCCAACCTGTCCCTTTTATGAGTCAGGTATTCTCTTCTATGTACAAGCCCACCACTCCTCCGCATGTACTACTCTTCTCTCCCCTCTTATATGTTTACACTCATTTCCCATACCGGCAAAGCAGCTGGACTATTTGCATCAACCATCTCCGCTCCCTCATACCATCCCATCGCATCATGGCATTGGTCCATTCGCATTTGGAAAGAATGACCAGAAAATCCAAGACCCGCTGCCCACTGATTTACCCACTATCTAGTGCCGTCCATCCACCCTCCACCCCAAATATGCGTCTATAAATACAAATGTGAATCGAAGTAAAAGAAAACCGGAAGACCATGCTGAGTGACTGGTGGACACCGACCGGCAGGCCCACGTCAAAGGTGTCAATGACATGGGATGACTACATGCAAAGCTTCCACCACTCACCAAGTCCTCACCGAAAGACAGCCAGACACCTTTATCTTTTCAAGGATCGAGTCTAGGAGACCCAAGTCCGCAACGCTGCAAACGCCGACGCCAATCAGGAAAGGGTGGTAGGGCGTCCAATTTTTGTATAGGTGTATGTGTAAAGAAAGGTGTCGTGACATTCGTATTCGTCGGGAAAAGAAAGTGCATTAATCAGGGTTGGTGGCTCGAAGGATTCCACCGCCACTACCGGGGGTGACCATTCGCCTGGAGTAGTCGTGATCGTCTCGAATAGTGTTGACACTCTCTCGACTCTTATTATCGCCTCGTTGGTACACAGGAGAGAATGGATCTAATCTTTGGTCGACCGGAATCAATCTGCTCCTTCTGACTTCGGCAGACTCTCCAGGTTCCCATGTCTCTACTACTCGTCGACCATCGGTACCCAGAACATATCTCGAGTTTTCGCTCATGGTTCGTGATGGTACTGCTGCTGCCCCGAATCCCGCCGAGCTACCTCTCCGGCTCAGATCATCTGCACCTCCTGCTGCTTGGTCGCGACGACGTTTTCGGAGGAAGAAGAATACACCAGCGGCGATCATGGCGATTAATGCTACGAGACCAATGGTAAGTCCCACAGCGCCTCCAGTTCCAAGTCCACCACCACCGCCTTTGCTTTTCTGCGGGAGAGTATTGCTTGCTTGCGCGTTCGGAGGCACAGTTGGCGTAACCGTGACTGTACGTACTTGGCCTGTGATGGTCTGCAGAGATGTGACTGGGGTTGGAGTCCATGTCGGTGATGTGGATGTGGAGGAGGTAGTGCGTCGACTCGAGGTGGTTGTTTCTGCTTCCTATGGATAGTCAGCATGGAATTATCTAGTCACCCTCAGTAGACGCGGTTCGCAGAACACATTGAGACGTGAAAAGAGGACCATACAGTTGAAGAAGAAGAAGAAGTGGAGCTGGTTGTCGGAGGGGGAGGAGGTACTACATCAGGGGTTATCGTTACCGTTGCCTGTCATATTTATAGTCAAAACATTGCCACAGGCGTAAAGAAGTCCCCAACGATGAATACCAAAGACAGTGGGATTGGGACACTAACCTGAGGAGCGCTTGTAGAAGTAGACGTAGGTGCTGAACCTCCTTGTGTGCCCGAGATGGCTGCAGGTAACTTGATATATCCGAAGAGACTGGGACTCGTATTTCCACACAGCTCGGGCGCCCAACCTGGGCAGGCTTTATCGCAGCCTGTAGTCGTGTCGGCAGGAGCAAAGTTGGTACACCAACATCCTTGATATTGTACGATCGCCAAGGCGTATTTTACGGGTTGTTCAGCCTTTTGGCCATTACACCATTCGAAGCAGAGACTGTTCGATTGATAGATGCTTTCATCTACAGGGACATTCCGTCAGCATTTGTTCGCCCTCAGGGTTTGCATTCCTTACTTCTTGCAGTCGCTGCGGTATTGGACGTCGAGCAGTACGGTTGATCAAACTGAGCGACGACATCGTGGGATAAGCCGAGGAGAAGCACGGCGAGGGAGGTGAAGTGTGACCGGAAGACTGAGAAGGCCATGCTGTCGGTTGTTGAAGGGAAGTTCGAGCCTTGCAAAGGTTCGAAGTTGTTATTTGAGCGACACAGATGACGGGATCCGGCGAGAGGATTAACCGTGGAATGCAAACAAATCGGCGGGAATATCAATCAAGGTATCCCATTGGAACTGATCAGAGGAGGGTGAATCACCAGGCGATCACGGCCATAACACGATGGTGGACAGGCAGGGCCGGGCAGGGCGGTGATTGACTCGACGTGGATGATGCTGTCCGGTCGTGAGGGGAGGAGAGGTGGTGAGGTGGAGAGGTAGGGAGAGAGAGGTGAGGAGGAGGTGAGGTCGGAAGTGAAGTTGAAACGAGCGTGGAAAGATGGGATGGATTGATGGTGTGAGTGCGTGGGAAGGAAGGAAGGAAGGAAGCAAGGAAAGGGCAGAGCAGGTCAGGTCAGGTCAGGTCAGGTCTCAGGTCAGGGCAACCCGCGAGTGAGTGAGCGCAACGGTGGTGGATGGGGGAGATGAGTTGAGGAGGGAGATCAGCACTTCTCTCTCTCTGTCTCTCTCTAGCCTCCTGTCCGGCCGGTTTGGTTTGGTTTGGTTTGGTTTGGTTTGGTTGGATCAAGCGTGAGCGTGTGAATTAGTCGACGCTCGAATCACGCTTGGTGTCTTGGGTCGGGTCGGCTTGAGTTGGGTTGGGTTGGGTTGGCTTGACGTTGCCGTGAAGATAGATAGATGCAGGTGGTGCAGGATCAGAAGAATCAGTCAACCTTGGGAAGGGATCGATCTAGCGGTAAACGGGTTGTGCTTGGATGCTTGGATGCTTGGATGCTTGGATCCGTGGATCTTCCTGCGGTACGGTACGGTACAGTGCGAGTCGAAAGATAAGTAGCGGCCGGCTGCTGCACCCCCTACCAGAGCAGAGAAGAAGATTTGGAAGAATGAATATCCTGCGGCCAGCGACGGAGAGGGAGGTGGAGAATGGACCAAGGCGGGTGAGCGAAGGAAAGATGGATCTTGGAACTTGGAAGCAAGTCTTGGTTACGAAAAGCGGACAGCTACGTACGAAAGCGGACAGGACAATTAACTGACTTGGAGGAAAAAGGGAAAAGAGCCGAGGTTTACGCAGCGGCCGGCCGGCCGGCGGTACAGTCATGTACTGTACGAACGAGTCAAAAAAACCCAGGCAGATAGATAGATAGATAGATAGATAGATAGATAGATAGATAGATAGCTAGCTGCACTGCAAGTAGCTGCGGCCCGGGGAGGGATGGAGGTCCCATTGAGGATTAGCGCGCGTATGATAAATATTATGCAGATGGATGGACAGATCGATCAAGCGAGAAGAAGAGTGGGATGGATTGTACCTACAGTACAGTACGAACGTCTCTATACAGTACAGTACCTACCTACTGTACCCATCAATGATAAAGCGAAGGAAAGGGAATTATGCAAGTCTTGTCTCTCGGGTGGACGGGACCGGACGGGAGTCACTACAGTCCTACCTACCTACTACTACTCTCAGGCTGGCAAGAAGAAGACGGAAAGTCGATTCCCTCACTCCTTGCTACCTACCTACCTACCTACCTACCTAGGACAGTATCTAGTTGTGGTTTGACCTGCAAAAACATAACAACCACCCGCTTGAATCACAGCATGTCAGTCGAGTCGAGTCAAGTCAAGTCAAGTCAAGTCAAGTCAAAAAGTCATCAAGAATAAGAATGCTGGCTGCAGAGTCATCATATGTGTCGACCCCCGTGTCGACCCTCGTATTACTTACTTACTTACTTCCTTACTTATACAATACCACCCTCCCTCCAGCAGGCACGCTCATGCAATTCTCCCATTCCGGTCTACTCTTGCGAATGGCCATGCAGCTAGCTAGCTGGCTGCTGTGTGTAGCTAGCTAGCTAACCAAGACGCCGACCGCGCCACACGGATGCAATCATTCAACAATACCCGAGCTCCCGGGGACACACCCGACCACTCCTCACCTCCTTCCTTCCCTCCTTTCGCAACACGATCTCGGATTCTAAGGATATATAGATAAGTACGTCTTCCAGATTAGCGACCAAGCGGTCAAGACATCCTACCTAGACTAGGTACCCAGGTACTCCATCCCAAAAGGAGCAATAGTGAGGTTATGGAAGGGTCTCACCTGCAAAAGTCAACCGACGAACGAACGAACGCAAAGTCTAATTAATTGATGCCACGGAAAGCTTGATGGGTTAGCGTCCTCGCGATACTTTTCGTGTGGACGACCGGTCAGTCGAGCCAGTCAAAAGCAGCAGCCAGCAAGCAAGCAGTTCGTGTTGATGGGGACGGAGTAGGTAGGCAGGTACTTTCAATAAATACCTTATCTAATAATAAATATCACATGGGGGTTATCACATTCGTTCTCACGATATTCTCATTGATTGATAACCATCCGCACCGCACAGCATCCAACAAACTGACATCACCCCTCCTCTCTCCTTTCTTTGGATACAGACATAGTCAGTCCTATGCATTCATCACATTTCACAGATCACAATCCATCCCATCCCGCGCGTTTCAAGCAGCGCCACGAACCCACCCCTCTCAAGCTCGACGATCATCATCATCATCATTCTTCCTCCCCAAAATCCTCATTGGCCCAACGCCCAGACCCAGACCCACATTCCAAAACGGCAACGGCGCCGCCGACGCCGAGATGAAGAGATGCCTCCTTTTCGCCCGGATAGGAAACGCTCTCCACTAGATACAATGGGCGTCTGACCGGATCCGGATCAGTCCATTTATTTGTGCACTCGTATTAGTACTTACTGAAACGTGCACTTCATTGAGCGGCTGTCCGTCCGTCCGTGTCTCTAAGAGACGAGCCTCCTTTCTTGAGGGTGCAAGATACAGTACAGTACGCACTGGGCGTCTCATAGGAGTATTTGCATCTCGAATAGGTGATTAGTGGTTAGCAAGGAGAGACTTGGGTGAGAGGATATCTGAGGAGTCCTTCATTAAACCACGTCCAGACGCTCACACGGCAAGTTGAGATACGCAAAAGTACATCATCGCTGTCAATGACATACATCTATCGATCGAGGCTATACCTAAGAGATAGATAGGTATTGAAAGGCGTCGAATCTCCTCCCCTCTGTCAACACGGAATTGAATTGAATCCTTGAAGATACCGTTCCGTTCCGTATGGTACTGTACGGTACTGTACCTACCCCCAGGCCGAGACAACGAATCACGGTAAAACTTCGCTCCGCTGCTCTCCGCTTACGCCATTCTCTCCCTCTTCAAAGCAGCGGTGCTCACGCTCATCGCACGCTCGCTGCTTTGTTTTCGAGGGCGCAATAACAGCATAATAATAACAACAACACACTACTTGATGAAGTATCTATCTATCTATCTATCTATCTATCTAGGGATTCAAGTCCGCGTCGCAGGGTCTTTCTCTCTCTTCTCTTCTCTTTTTATTCATTCGTGGGTTTGCTTGCTTCCTTCCTTCCTTCCTTTCTTTCTACGATTCACATTAGGGAGAGAAAGTAAATAGACTGCTTGGGAACAGAGATTTTAACACTAAGAAGATACGTATTTCTCATTTTTGCTTCAGAGGGAATTTCGATAGGGTCTAAAGGAACGTCGTTCGCGTTTTCATACTCTAGCGAGATACGTTTCAGCTTGAGGCCGGATTGACTAGGCTCTTGATGTGACGCTGCGTTTGAAATGAATCGAGCAAGTCAATGTCAAGAGATACGATCGTTGTATACCTATCTACCTACCTACCTACCTTTATGATAGCTCGTTGTCAGATCAGTCAATCATTAGATTTATTCTTACACCACTCTCTCTAATCCTCAACATCCTCCATCCAATATCCCTTACCCACCCACTCAACCCCTCATCCTCTCTATATACAAAACCACACATCTCCACATCTCACCCTACAACTTCGCCGACGTCGCCCCCATCCCACCCATCTCCTCCATCCCCACCTCACTCGTGCACAAGATACACGTATCCCTCAAACTACCCACTCTATACCTCTTATTTACATCCTGGTACTCCTCACTCGCAAGCATATCCGCAAAAAGCCAGAGACTCGGATAATGCGCGAGTGCGATCTCATCCCAACCCTCTCCTTTCACATCCTCTCCCTCGTCCTGGTTCCCTCCCGTGTCGGAAGTTACCACACTCCCCACGATCTTCGCATTTCCACCTCGCGAGCTGCCCGCGGATGCTGCGTACGCGGCGCCGTATTTGAGATATTCTGGTTTGCGCCCTGGTTTGAAAGCGAGGAGGTTGAGCATGCTCACAGCTCCTTCCGCCTCTCTCGTTCCGGAAGATGTGAAAATTTCAATCCAGGATAATAACTCCGGACTTAATTCCAAATCTTGCGAACTTTCCGGCATCTTGCCTTCTTTTTTTCTCCTTTCTTTCAAACTGTCCAAGGCTCCTTTTAAGGGCTTTACATCGCCTTTCTCAGGATGTAGTAAGCGCGCGTTTTTGGAAGCGTAGTTTTCCAAGAGGCGGGATGGGATGCCGGCTTCGAGGCTCCAGTGATGGGTGATTTGGTGTTGAAGGCTTGAGGGGAGGGGGGAAGAGAGTGAGGGGAGGATGAGCGGGATGTCCCAGTGGATGTTTTGAGCGAGGAGGGGGATGGTGGAGAGGTGCGATGGGAGGATTATCCAGCGGATTACGCGGGAGATGGTTAGAGGTTCTGTGGAGGTGTTTAGTATGAAGGAAATACTTGGGTGGGATTGGAGTCTGGGTAATTAGGAGGAAAAAATCCTGGGCTGGGGATATCGAGATTTCTTGGGTTGATTTACGTACTTAGGGAGGTGGAGGAGAGGGTTTGTAGGAAGGTCGAGAGGGGCACGGAGAGGGAGAGAAGGTGGATCGTGCAGATTGGCATTTCGAGAAGAGGGAGCTATCAACTTCGAAGAATGATCATGGAATCTATTGGCAGACAAACAGTCAATGAGCTTGAACTTGCAGAGCATTGTGTTGTAGCTCTCACAAGCTGTAAAGCTGTTGCAAGCTGTTGATATGGAGGGGCAAAGTCCGGGGAAGCTTGAAGCTACCCCCCCGCTGTGCCCACTCGCGGGTCACTGATGCGTAATCCTGAGCACGGCCGAGGTTTCAGATCAGTGCAGGTGGGCAACAGCGATCAATCAATACGATCGGACCAGCCTCTGAGTTCAACAGCATCTTAATCAGCGTCGAGTGCAGTATCGGGAGCAACCAAACCAAAAGGACCTCTTCGGAAGCGGTTCATCGCGACAGAGAAGATTGAAGCAAAGGAATCTTCGGTCTAGCCTGCCATGCCCTGCCCTGGCTGGCACTAGGTTCTAGACTCGTGGAAAGCAACTTCGCAAGGTTCTTCAATCCTTCACATGCCGCCATGTCTCTTCATCACCATAGCGACCCAGCCCCCTGCACATCTTCCATGGCGTAAGCCCTTGACCCCGAACATGAGGGGTTTCAAGTCCCCTAATTGGTCGAACGAGCGAAAATGAGTGAAGCTTGGGGCGAAGCGCATGTTTACATGGGCTAAGCAATAAGATGGCTGGGTCGCTTTGAGGGTCGGAGTTCTGATCACTGATCTGCTCTGCTTATACACTCCATATTTCTTTTGGTGATCTTCTGACGATTTGACGGAAACATCGATACGCGTTTGTGGCTCCTGAATTGGTCGTTTGTTCGAAGGAAGAATCGGACATTGGTTTGTTGTTTTCGGTTGAGCCAGTACACAAACGGGACGGCGCATCAGACACGAGACAATTCGATACCATTCCGACGGGAAGGACAACAAATGCGCCGATGATGTGATCGAAATACGAGACTATCCGACGTATCCATTATCTCTATTATTAACCATCGCTCTGGACAGCGCATCCCACTATGAAGAACCTCATCGCTGTCCTCTGGACATGCCTCTTCCTCCAGATGGCCACTCCCCAGTCCCTACCCTACAATCCAACAAGTATTCTTCTCCCTCCAGCGACATCCAAGTCTAGGGATCTTGCATACGCTTTCATCCAAAGTGGATCCGAAGCAGCTCAGTTTGTGTCACTTAATATATCCTCGACCATATCCCTATCAAATCTAACCCTCGATATCATCTCTTCGGATCTGGCCTTCCTCAGTAACACAAGCAATGCATTCGTACCATCCATATCCTCTCTAGGGCAAATATCAGTCTACACAGGATCTTGCGCAACATCTAGCAGCGCCGCACTATGGCGCTTCACTCCCTCCAATACAAGTACAATCGGCGAGGGAACATGGGAGGAAGAAACCACCACCGCCGGCAGCACAGGCACAACTGCTCTCCCAGGCGCGGACTTCCTCTCTACAGCCTTCAGTTTCTCAACACTGGTCAATGCCGCTGCTTCGCAAACAAAGATCTATGTCTTTGGTGGCATGTGTCCGACTGAAGCAGCCACGACTTCAACATGGCAATCTGCGGCATCGTACTCGAATCAAATGCTACGGCTTACGCCCTCGACAGCCTCCGAGGAGACGACTTATACTCTGGATATTCCGACAAGTCGAGGACCACCAATTGCTGAAGCTGGCTTCTCGATTACTGGTTTGGCACCGACGTACGCGAATGGATCGGGGATCCAGACACAGCAGCAGAGCTTTGTGTTAGTGGGTGGACATACACAAAATGCCTTTATCAATATGAGTCAGGTTGCTATATGGAGTCTTCCAGAAGAGAGCTGGAGTTTCGTCACTGTGGATGCGCCTGGGACTTCAAAGGGAACTACGGAATTGGCTGTCAAGAGCACAATTATGGATATTGATAGTCGATCAGGGCATACGGCTGTTTTGACGGAGGATGGTTCGAGTGTTATTGTTTATGGAGGCTGGGTTGGAGATGTTTCTCAGAAAGCGAATCCGCAACTTGCTGTCTTGCACCTAGGCCAGGGGTTCGGAGGGGCAGGAGACTGGAAATGGAATATCCCGGATCAACAACTGTCTGGGAGTGGGCTGTATGGCCATGGTGCCGTCATGCTTCCTGGGAATGTCATGATGGTACTTGGTGGCTCTAAAATTCCGACTTCTGGAAACTCGAAAAGAGATACCGCTTCGGGAGTTCAAGCTCAATTCTTCAATGCTACCAGTATGACTTGGGTCAAGGATTATACCAATCCTGCATATGTGGCCGCTATAGCCAGCAAATCGGCCAGCGCTGCTTCGGCATCAAAATCAAAGTCAACCTCAAAGAGAGTTGGACTAGGTGCGGGCCTCGGCCTGGGACTGGCTGCCATCATCGGTGCTATTTTGGTATACTTCTGTTACAACCGTCGCCTCAATCATAGGAGAAAAGCTTCCCGTGAGAAAGATCTTCGAGATCTCAGTATCGGAGCTGCGAACTTCTATGAGTCTCCTAGCCGAGGAATGACCCAGAGTGGTGGATTTCCGTGGTCCAATGGACGCTGGAATGGGCGTAACGAGAACGGTGAAAGCGTTGGTCCCGTCTACGATTCCAATAGTGCTGTGGCTGGTTATGAGAATCTGAACGCAGGTACACATGGACTTGGGGACAGAAGTCAGATTCCACCTCCTCCGAAGCAAATCCCTCGCAAACCACTACATTCCAGAAATGCCCGAGGAGCTTACCAACCCACACCCAACTTCGATTTCAACAGTGGCACTGGCCGAGCGAACAGTCTTGGCACTGCTGGGCCGATCCATCCAATATATGAAGCAGACGAAGATGACCAAACACACCACCCAATCAACGGTGTTGGTATCGCTATTGGAGATCCAGACTTCACGCCAGGTCAAGCTGCCGAGAGGAGTCGTTATTCTGATCCCTTCAAAGACCCTCCACCAGCCAATTTCTCAGTACCAATACGTCGAAACCGCAGCGTTAGTAGCTCGGAAGCCGAAAGTCCAGCACAGTCCCGGGAGCGCGAGATCCAAGAATGGGTTTCCGACTGGGCAGCTGCAGATGCTCTTCTCAATTCTCAAGCACGATCCCATTCGAACGTCGGAAGGATCTCTCCTACCCGACGAGCACAACTCATAGCCGCTACAACAGTAGCCACTTCCGTGACAGGCGAAGAAGACAGCCGAACAGCGAGCAATCTAAGTGAACGTACAGATCGCAGTATCAATGTATCCACAGTCAGCGTCTCCCGCTCAGGATCAAGTTCTCAAGGCCGTTCTCGCTCCGATTCTCTACGGGGCTTCATCACAGGCTTCAACCCCTTCGCATCCCCCGTTACGGGCAGTGCAAACACAAATCTCTCCCCTACCTTCGACCCGCAAACCGGGCTTCTGATGCCCGGGAGTGCAGGCAGTGGTTCCTCAAACTCTTTCAATACCGCACGCACCAGTTTCCCCGCCTTACAAGCAGAAGGCGAAACTCTCCTCCCGCGACCTCATGATGAGTACGGAAATGGAGAGTACTCGCCGACTCGTTCCCAACACGAAGAAAGCCAAGGCAGTCCTTCCAAGAACAAACCTATCATGCTCAACAAAACTCGCGCTGGCTGGTTGGGCAGTCTGCGTAGGGTTTTCAATTCATCAGATGCTCAAGCTGGAGCGCCATTTAACCCCCACTCTCCAATTTATAGAGATGTGAGTCCCGTGCGCGAAGGCATGGTAGGAGGTGCACAACCTCGTCGCACAGTCAGCGCAGGCGCTACGCTCTGGAGGAGAAAACAGGGGAAGAGCGATTGGGACGATAGTGCAGATTTTTCTACCGGTGACAATACTCGTTCGAACACCTTCAACAGTGATGGTCCGCCTCAATTCCAGAGGCATTATACTGATAAGCCTTTCTCCGGTAGCGGGTATGATAGGCGGTCTGGTGATGATGACGACTACGATGAATGGGATATCGAACGCGCGGTCGAAAATCGTGTGGTGCAGGTTATGTTCACAGTGCCGAAGGAAAAACTGAGAGTTGTCAACGCGGACGAGGACTCCAGAAGTGATTCAGCTAGCAGTGTAGCGGGAGGGAGTCTGAGGAGTAAGAAGGGCAGTGGGAGGAGTAGGCTTGCAGGTCTAGTGCCGATTTCTGCGGTGCCTTCTCACCATGTGGAGGGAGGCGGGGAGAGAGAGGAGTTGTTGGTCATGGATCTTGATCGTGATCTAGACCTATCGTTACAAACACCAAAATCGGAACACCCTCCAGAACGGCTTGTAGACGTTCCGCCCACGCCGCCCCCTACTACCGAGCCCGTGCTCGACCAGAAACAGAAAGACAAAAATTTCGTGTTTGATCATGACGCAGAGGTTCGGAGCGAGAAAGATAAGAGAAAGATGACAGAACGAGAACGTGTAAGAGAGATGGAGAAGGAGATGGCGAGGGAAATGCAGAGAGAGGAAATGAATAGTCCGGATAGGAAAAGGGAGGCAGCTAAGAAGAGTAGGGTGGCGGAGCGCGTGGAGGATATTGAGAGGAGGGGAAGTCCTGAACGATTGGTTTGAGGATACTAGGGGAAGTAAGATTGAGATATGCATGGAGTGAATGGTTTGGAGCTGGATGGCATAGTGAATCATGGCGTTTCTGGATATGGCTTTTGACTTGGGGTTTTGGATTTGCATTTGCATTTGTGATGTTTCTGGGTTTCGCTACTCCACTACGCTTCGGGCTGAGAGTAGGATGTACAGCCAATGAAGTGAAGGGATTAAGGTCGATAGATAGCATTAGCACGCTCGGCTTCTTGTATGTAGGTATGTCATGTAGTTTATTCTTTCTTCGGGCTCGAGCTTCTGATAAACAATGCATGTGATATGATGATGTGAAGCTAAATAAAATCAGTTCATTTGACTGCAAATTGTTGTAGGTGGCGGTGCAGGAGCAGGTTTGGTTATCTCCAAGAGCTGGGATGGGCTAGCTTGGCTCGCTTGTTTCGCTTAGCTGGAAAGGTAAACATTGAGATTTTTGATTTGGAATATTGGAGATTTTCAGAGGGTGAGAAGAATATCGTCTCTCTACATCACGAAATGGGAAAGCACTTGGGAAATTTCAATTTTTTTTGACTTTTTTTTGACTTTTTTGTTTTGTTGATTTATCGAGTGTTATCTATTTATTCCATGGTGATAACTTGACCTTGTGAAATGGGCAAGAACCTGGTGCTATGCCTTCTGGTAAGAGTTTCCGAGAGCATGAAATACAATGAAAGAAATGGAATGCAAAAATGAGAGCCCGAAAGGGAAAGCGCGATTTCATGTCGATCTTTGCAAGGGAAGTATCTGGTCGAGTGAGAAAGAAACAGGTGGGTTGGTTGGGAGAGAATTGTTGTAGACGCGACCGCCTGTGACGATGAGTATAGGCTTCGAGTTAGCCGTAGATTTCCTCTCGAGTAGCTGGGGAAACACCACTTTCGCAGTGGTATAAAGTCCGACTGTTGATACCTACGAGTCTTGATCAGCTTAGCGAACACGGTTGCAATCTGAAACTAGAGGGAGGAAAGATCGACCTTGAATTCTCTCCACCAATGTCTTTCCCGTGAAGTCGCCAAGTCCTCCAATGGGAGAAATCATAGCTGCGTGTCAAACTACCACTTCTGGTGCACTGAAGTCAAGCGCAGTTTGCTTCAGGATAGCAGTGATCTCGTCGTGAATGGAGACTTCGCTGGTGTAGGCTCTTATTATGGCAGTCGTGTTACCGCTCTCTTTTGTTCGTGTAAGGAATAGATCAACATCTTCGCCAGGGCGACTAGGACTGCGAGAGATGAGCGCAACGTGGGTGAAGCCAATTTTTTTTTTAAAAAAAGAAAAAAAAGAAAGAAAGAAGAGACTGCGACACAAATAAGAGGGCCAGTAACCACGTCTATGAGCAGCTTAGTGTTTTCAGGAGACATGGCGAAGCTTGTAGGATACACCGAGTTTGGTAGGGTTTTCGCATTCATGGTAGGTATGTCAAGAGGCGGTTTGCTTCTGTTTCGAAACCTGCTCCAACTCTCAGGTAAGCTACCTACTTGTGCACATGTTGAGTGACCGTCTGGTGAAATCCATCTCAAATGGTTTGTCATTGCCCATGAGAACTATGCTTTAAGAAATCCGCGGGCTCTGTGAACCTCGATACAGGTTGACATGAAGGTGTTTTCCACTGGTCGACAAGCGGAGAGGAGACGGCTCGATGTATAAACATTCATACACTAAGCATTTGAGACATGATGCAGAGAAAGGTAACCTGTCAAATTTTGCCTGAATGATGAGTAACTTTGTGTAACTTGACCTAGATCCCGCGAGATTGACAAGGTATCAAAGCAAAAGTTGAGATCGAAAGAGGGCTCGTATGATCCTGCAGGTTTCCGATCTGTCGGCTAGAATGAGCGAGTAGTGATGCCCCTTGTGTCATACCACTCAGCTGGGCAGAGGCCATGCGATTATAAAGCACGATGATGTTACCCTACCCTCGGGCACAATTAAAATCCGCAAAACAGAATTACTGCCTGCACTTAGTGATGACTGGCAGAGAGGGAAATTGGTTATGTAGGGAGCAAGGTAATTCAAATTGCATCTCTAGCATGTATCTGACATCCCCAAAGGACTATCGAATTCCTGCAAACACGTCAGCTATCGTTGAGAATTTCCATCCTCAGGTACTTGAGAACTCATTGTGCCGCAATCTGCTCGAAGATCCTCAGGGTATGATCCCAAATCTTGTCAGCCCATAATCCGTCTCTATACCTCAACAAAGCACTCGGAGCGGCGGCTTCCTCACATTTGTCACTGATCAGACTTACGCCCGCACCAAAGCTCTCGTTAGTCATGAGAAAAGCCTGCCTTTCCCCACTCTCTAAAGGAGAAGAGCCAAGAAGCGCCATTAGACACGCAAAGAAGATACGCAAGGCTGCTAAGGTAACCCTCCAGAAAAGTCCTGAGGACGCCGGTGCTGTCTGCCTCGCAAAGATGTTCCTTCTAAAAAAGCCTGGGAAACTGTGCAAGAACGTTATTGCCGTGTCGTTCTTAGCAAGATGGTCAAATGCTAGGCCGGTCATGGTAGTGGTGTGATGGATGACTGCTCCTGGAGATCAATTTTGATGGAGGCCAATGTCGTTCTCAAGCATGACTCTCTTTTTTCTACCGTAAAGCACGCTCAGAACACGAGGGTTTAGCAATTGTCGAAGGAGCGGCAATAGATTGGTTATTAGACGGATCCGAGAAGAGAACGAGATGGCAAAGCATATTTCTAGACCTCTATTTGTATCTATTTTCAGTGTCAGCTTCAGCGTCTTAGGTAGATCTTTGTTCTGACTTACATTCTCCACCCTACAGAGGATACACCCCAGGGCTCATGAACACGTAATCGACCTTCTTCACTTCATATTCCATCCTCTGACTCACGGCGTCGACGTCGGAGAGCAGTGAGAATTGGGATTGGAAGAAGACAATCTTGTTTGTCGAATTTCGTTTCTCCAGTTTGTCTTTCAGGACTGCAAATGATTCCTCCGATCTCCCGATAACGAAGAAAGTCGATTTGGAAACAATATTGACCATTCTCTCCAAGGTCGCGGTTTCGATGCCGCTAGTAGCGCCTGCAAAAATACAGACAAAGCCTGTGTGATGCTCATGTTCATATCGGAGATTCTCCTCACGAATTGTTGCAAGCTTGACCATCGTGAACAGATAGGATCAGAAGCTGTCTTTGACGTTGTCAGACTGGAGTCTCCAAAATAAGCCTCGTCATTGATGTTTGTAGATAGCTGAGGTGCGGGTTTAAGGTCAGGATTTACGATCTATGTGGCAGTTTGTGCGACGTCGGAAGGTGCGGTCGTGGCCGGCTGCTTGACCTGCATTTGCAAGAAGCCTATGACTCTGTCAGGATTCTGGAGCGAGTTCATTGATGAAACGTGGGTGAAGGCCCACAGACAATAATCAAAAAAATGATAAGCCAGTGTGTGCTTCAAGATCGTTCGTTTATTACACTTAAATATGAAAGATCTCAACCCAAAGCTAGATGCCGTCTTGGTTGTTTATTAGACGTGGAAGCATCCTGAATTGATTATTACATCAATATCTTCAAGCTGACACGAGTCCGGAGTCGCTTCACACTCTCCAAAACGCAAAAATGGTCACTTGAATTCCACACATTAATCGAAAACTTGTATCTCTACATGCCTAACTCTAACATGCAAACTTTAATCGAATCAAGAAATGGGCATGATGATTCTCATCTCCACTATCCAAAGATGACCACAGCTTCCGATACAAGCCTAGGACGAAGTGATTCAATTATTCACACGTAGCAGAATGACTTCAGTCGTTGAACCAGCACTATGTGATCATCCTCTGACCTGGCCTTACTTGGGAAATGAAATGAAATGTACTGGCTTCAGTTTATACATCCTAGAAACTCTCGTCATCTCATCTTGGACCAGAGGTACAGTATGGTATAGAACCAGTCCTGTCCAAATCAAGTTTACAAATTTCAGAGAAGCTGAAGCCCAGAGGGAATTCGATCCAGAGTAGCCCAGCATGGCTGCTGTACGCAAGAGAACAATTTCGCATAAGACGCATGCGCCATCATAGAAATGATGAGCATCGGATTGGATTGATAGTCTTGGAGTCTCTAGGGAGACCAGCTGAAGAGATCATGCCGGAGAGACCAAATGCTGTGACTACCTGGATTACGTACGAGATTGTCGATCCTGAGGGCAGATTCAATGATCGTGACAGAGTCTTTCCAGGTCCAGTGAGTAACTGTGATTGTCAGAATTCCTCTTCTTCGACCTTATGGTTGAAGGTCTATAACTTACGTTGCGGAATAACTGATGCCAAAAGTCTCCCCAGAACCCCCTGAGACCTTTCCGCGCAATCCCAAAGGGGTTCCCCATGATAAGCGGCCAATTTTCCACACTTCCCCAAAAGTCATCTACCAAGCCGATTCCTCCGAGTGCTACAAAAACCACAGCTGGGGTAGTGCCTAGTAACGTAAAGTTACAATACTGCTCCAGCCCGAAAACCATAATTCGAACACATCGAGGCGAGAGGAAACCCAAATAGTGTCTAGCGAAGAAGCCTCCCAGCCGACGTGGGAACGCTTCGTCAATTGAGGTTTCGATCTGCATGTATGGATCGAAATGTTGATAGTAATGCACAGCGTCCAAGACAACGAAACAGCAGCCAACGACGCAAAGTTTTTGGATGATGAAGATCAAGCGAGATCTCCTGGGTGGAGGAAGTTGCGAAGTAAAGAGTGCTTTTTGGGAGTCTGAAGTGACCCAGCCGTTATAGCGAAGTGATAGTACCAATTTGGATACCCAAACGAACCGCTTCCATAATGATTGAGGGTAAGGTTCTGTCCATCCAGTAGTGTGCGAGACATGAGTGATGACTTTACTTTTGTCTTTGTTGCCATCTTTAGATTTCACAGAAGCCACATTCATCTCTCTTCTATTCCCATCCTTCATCGCATCAAGGGTCGCAGCTGCAGGTAGAGGCGACGGCGCTGGAGGTTTGGTTTCGAAATGCAGCAAGCCGAAGTCTTTTCTTGGGTCTCGGAACAGAAGAAGTTCAGCCGACCAGAGGGCATGAATAGCAGATATGTACCCGAATCCGAAGTTCCAGGCGTAAAAGTGGCAGCTCCATATTAGCGGGACGAAAGAAACAGCTAATTTGATATGCGAGAGCACCGACGTGGGCGTCAATAACGCGGCATGAAGGAGAACGTGAGCTGCAGCAAAAGCATACATGGCGTTGAGAAGACTGTTCATCATGAAGACAACAACACTTCAATTGAGCTAGGAGAGGTTGCTTTGAGTGTAGAGATGAGAAACGGAATAAGTTGAAGAGAAAACCCTCAGGTCTTTGCAATATGTGGCCTCGCACAAAGAAAGGGTACTACGGAGCACATTGAAGTCATAAGATTTCACGATGTCGCACGAAAATCAGTATCTTTGGCGTTCTTTGAAACAATTTTGACCATAAGACCTTAAGGGAAGGCTCGAATTTTATTTTGCGACCATTGAGTGGCTTATCAACAAAGGTTATACGATAATGCTCTTTGCAATTACGGCAGCATTCCGAAGCCTTGATTGTGCTGACTATTGCCACACTACTTTATTATATCGGACACCAATGACATTCAAAGATCACATGTTTCCTTGGACATAAGATTGGGCAAAGTTAGGTCGCAGAACACGTAGGTACTGCTCGGTGTCAATGTGTGTATTTTTCTGCTGGGACATCATTTATTCTCAATCGAATTTCTGCAAATGCCCCCTCTCAAATCCATGAAACAGATCCCAAATTTATCTTCTAATCCGTCAGAAAGGATCTCCATCTCAGACCATGAGCATGTCATAAACCCCAGCACAACAAATAGTAAGCAGAAACCAGGAACTTCTAGCCTTTCTGGAAGCTGCACTTTTGGCGGGCTTCGTGTATGTGGGTCTTGTGCTTGAGGATGAAGATATACGTGATTTCAGCTTGGAGCCCGAGTCGTTGAACTCAAAGTGTTCCGCTTCTTGTGTTGATGAAGCCTGGGTGCCTGAAGCACTCCATTACTGTTCAGGACCGAGGTGATTGAGACGAATTTTTGGACGATCGACTGGTTTACAGCCTTCTCTTCGCCAGTTCCAACCATGATCTGTCTGCCTTCATTCTTGATTACCGTGGTTACCAGAACACTGTTATATGGTGGCGACATCGTCTCCTGTCGAGTCACAGTGAACAGGATAGTCTTCCAGATGGTTTCTGTGGCTTGAGATGGTGGAATTGACGAGATCGGGGCTGACGTAGGCATGCTCGAAAGAGAATTACTCGTACTTGGCTCTCTGCAACCTAAAGGAGATAAGCTGGGGTTGTGAGGAAGGCATGTTGGAAGAGATATCGAAACAAGGGTCTGGTTGATAAATGGCAGTGTCATTGAAAAATCGTGATCCGATGCGAATGTTGAGACGACCCAAATGGTTGGAATGTGTGTTGTTCTGGACGATGATAGACTGCGCACCCGTAGATCTTGAATCTGCTCTTCATCAGCAAGCCACAAGCCTCGGGCGAGCAAGGGGTGATTTGAAGTGAAGGTAGGCTTTGGTCGACGTGTTGATGGTGTCCAGATATCCGGAATTTGCACATGCCCAGGCGTATAGTTGCTACGTGCAGCTGGAGCGAGCGTAAAGACGGGCTTTGCTCGTCTTGTGGAATATGTGTGGATGTCCGGAGTCTGCACGTCGCCAGGTGGGTAGAGGCTACGTGCCACCGGAGAAGCGTTGTTGGAGGAAGTGACCAGATCTTTATGTGCAATGGTGAGCTCGTACAAGCAGATGGAGATAATGGCTAGGAAGACTCCGAAGAACAGCATGTCGAAAATCGCTGAGGGTTGGGCAAGTGGGCCGATCTGTGATGGATATAAAAAGTGGTGGTTGTTTTGCGGATCGAGACGCGCAGTGCCGAAGATATTCTTTGAGGAGTAAGAGGTTCAGCAAGATATATTAAGTAAGTATTGCGTACAAATAAGAAAGGGCAGGTGGTTTGCCAAGTTCGCATCCACGAGATTCCAAATCGTATTCACTAAAAGTGTGTGAATCAGGGCTGCAGTTTCGAAGGTAAATAGTTATAAGCGAGACGGAGTCACCAACTAATTCATCTGACTTCCAGCTAGAAAAGATCATACGAGTGCGTTCGACTCGACATGTTTACCACGGGAACTTTCCCTGCTAGCCAGCAAAGTGTCCCGAAGTCGTCATTTAGTTGCCGCATCGACTCGTTTGACGAAGCCCATCGCGCCCTCATCAATTGTAGTGTAAGCCTTTTCCAGTGCAACTGCTTTTGCTCCAGCGTTGACCAAGTCTGTTTGCATAAATCTATGAGATTGTGTATCAGCAACGATTACAATCGATTTAGAGGTGACAAAATTTCCTAGCAGGCTTGCTGTACACGAATAACGCGCACGAACGTCCTCATGTAAGACATATGATGTAATTCACCCAGGAATCAACAGCAAACGCAAATAGGCCCTAATCTCAAAATGAATCTTGCGATGAATTAAATTCCAAAAGCCTTCTAGGATCTATAGGCAGACAAAGGGTTCGGTCTCAAAATTCCCCAGCTCCGATCGCCGCCATGGCTGAGCTTGTAAAGACGGACTTGGCACGTTGTTCGAGCAGTGGAAAGACAGCTTGACACCAGAAGACGAGAGCGATGCCGTTGATTTGCAAATGGATTTGAATTCCTGTCAACGGCATAGAAGCAACTGGAGACGGTGCTGCTTCGCTGATGCCTGCCCTTACGATAACGATATCAAGAGCGCTGATATAGTACTTAGTCTTCAAGATTTCGATTACGGCTATTTGGTCTGTGTCGGAGGCACTGTCAATCTTGATGATGATGTGAGTGCTGCATTTGCCTTCGAGAAGGGACTCGAGAAGGATTGCTGTAGATGTGCTCTGATGGCTGCAATGACTGTGTCAGATGGGGCGGCCAAGATAACTTTCGAGAAGTCCTTTGCCAATTCATAATAGGTAGTAAGCATGTCGACGTCTTTTCAAACTTACTTGGGAGTCCAGATCTATTGGCGCTGGTAGTGAGGACGGTGGTGTGTCCCATGTTGAGCCGTTGGGAGACGTATCTTTATGATGTGAACGATCTAGATACTGCTGTTGATGATATTGAAGATGAAAATATAGTATGAAGTGAATGACGACAGTGGTTAAACTCCGCTGTGATACTGATCCATTCGGGACTTCGATTCATTTTGGCAACGGATTGATAGATCATAAGGTATTGAGTTTCACTTTCTTCGAGTAGCAACAGCATCCTCAAACACTTTCGCGATGTCCAATATCTTTCCATCGTATCCACTTCCACCTAAAAATGTAACGCCGAACGGCAATTTGAAACACCCTTCCTTCTCAACCCAGCCTGCGTTTACACTTACACCACACAGATCCACCACGTTACCAGCATGCGTGAAAATACCTAGCTTCGCATTCAGTCCCAGTGGATCTGCTTCCATCTCCTTGATTGTTGGATGAAATGGGACTGAAGGAACGAGGAGAACATCAATCCCACCGTCGAGCGTGTCAAATGTCCGTTGAGCTTGCATGGTGTACTGTTTCTGACGATCCTGGTCGTGAAATACATTCCATGGCTTGAGAGGAGAGGCGAGTGCAGATTCAAAGAGGGTTCTGGTTGTTGGATGGAGATTTGAAAGATTTGTCTCGAGAAATTCGTGTCCGATAGAGGCAATACGCTCATGTACGAGCGAAGCACCGTAAAGCAGGTCTGAAGCTTTCTCGAAGGGTGTATAATCTACCTCCACCAGACGTCCGCCACATGATCTCAACTTGTGGACAGATTCTTGGAAAAGTTCTTGATACTCTTTTGAGCACACTTTCAGGGCCGAGGAGGGAGGTACACCAAATGAAAAGCCCCCGTGTTTGGGACCTCGAAAGTCTTGTTTCCAAAGTGAAAGACTGAGTGGGGTTTTGGCATAAGGATCAAGTGTGTCATGCTGGTCAATAACGTACCATACCTGCCTGGCGTCCGTCAAGCTCGGTGCCATTATAGATAGCGTGTCCAAGCTTTTGCATGCTGGTACAACGCCTCGAGCTGAGATCGTTCCTTTGGTAGGCTTGAATCCGACGATACCATTAAATGTGGCGGGGACTCTACCACTTCCAGCCGTATCGGTTCCAAGCGCGAAAGATACAAGTCCAGCCGCAACAGCAACAGCAGACCCAGAAGAAGAACCGCCAGCTATGAGTTCTTTGCTATAGAAGGAGTGAGGGGTACCGTAGGGAGATCGACATCCTGACAAGCCAGTTGCGAGTTGATCCATGTTGAGTTTCCCAATATACAGCGCACCTGCTTCCAGGAGTAGTTGGACTGCAGGTGCCGTCGACTTGGCTTTATAGGCAAAAGTCTCGCATGCTGCTGTGGTCACTACATCTTCTACATCGATGTTATCCTTTAGCGCAAATGGAATTCCATAGAGCGGGGGCACAGTCTTGCCATTGTATCTCTCTACGAGGGTCCTAGCTGCCATGACTGCATCTTGCCGGCTTTTTCTTGAGCACCACACAGCAGAATTCAGATTCTCATACTTTTCGATACGGTCGAAGACTGAGTTGATCACATTCTCAGGGTTTTCTAGACCGCTCTTATATCGCTGCTGTAGCTGTGTGATTGGCAGCAGTATATCTTCCGATGCTGGTGGGGTAGCAGGAGGGGTTAATTCTCGACATTCCAAAGCCGATGCAAAGAAGTCTTTGCTGTTTCCGACATATCCAAAGAGACCATCTTGTCCGCAGATCATGTCCAAAGAAGTAGTAACACTCTGTGCATCGAAGCCACCTGTACAATCCGAGAGTATGCAACACTCAAATCCCCGATCATTGCATTCCCGGAGAGTAGTTGTTACGCAGCATCTATTTAGTGTCAGTCTTGAGCTAAGAATTATGCCTTCACAACATACTCTGTTGTCACACCTGAGAAAAGGATGTGAGTGATTCCTCTGGCAAGCAAAACCCGATGCAAACCCGTTCCCCAGTAGCTTCCTTTTCCTGGCTTATCGATGACTGTTTCTCCCGGTAACTGTCTCAACTCGTCGATGATATCGTGTCCATATTCTCCGCGCACTAGCAGTCTTCCCATAGGTCCACGATCACCAATTCCCATCGTATGATGTCCATTGGGTGCGCTGATCTGCCTCAACCTTTTCGAAGGAGGTAAGTCAGATAAGTCAGGTCTATGGCCTTCCCTAGTATGAATAATATGCAAACCCAGGTTTCGTGATATCTTCAGGACCTTTTGCAAAGTCGGTACTATGCTTCGCACTGCTGAGAATATCTCAGGATCTCCGCATTGTATCGAACCGAAACCGTTCGGGTCCACGAAATCCCGTTGCATATCGATGATAATGAGTGCTGTGGTGGCCAGCGGAAATGTGAAAGTGTACGGCTGAGCATCCTGAAGAGACATCTTGATAGAGAAAGACATGCTGAGGACGTCTCCTTTGGATCTGCTGCTCGACTATTGCCTTTATTGTATCTTGGATTTTTTTAGGGAGATCAAGCGTCGTTCCAAGAGCTTCTACTCAAAAAAGAACCTGGGAAACTAACAATTTATGGAGAGTGGACAGCGGAGAATTGTCAATAGAACACTCGAGTGCAAACGCTTGCTTGTGAACTATGCGTGGACGATTTATCAAGTCATTAAGTCATTGAGTAGCAAAAGCAAATTCCCTCGCTTATAACGGCAAAATGATCTCTATCGTAGGCCATCTCGGGATTGTCAAATCGAGATGCATTCTCTCATTCACCTATATTGGCCGCAGGTCAATGTCGCCGCTTGATATCGTCGCCCCCACTGAGCTGCGCCCCGTAGGCATGCCGAAGGCAACGGTTGTGAGCCACTGGCGATAAGAGAGTGGGAAGTGGGCTTCGGAAACCTTGCGGGGCCTATCATGTGTACTGTAACATGGATTACATGGGATGGAGTACAGGGAATTGTGCAAGAATCCTTGAGTCAATCTCGCTTAATCTGATGAGAGTAAACTGTAAATAAAGCTTCAGTTTCCATTTCACGTTAAAAAGTCCTTCAAGCCCCTATTTCCTAGCGAAAAGTGTCTGGCCAAAGATCCCTTCATTATTGACCAGTAAGATAAAAACATCTGAAAGCAAAAGCTCTGCCCAAATTTCATTCTTACATGAATGAGAAAATCTTTCTCGCTAGGCTCGATGGCGGTAGACATGAAAGCAACGAAACACACAATGATTTTTTTATGACAGAAACTAAGCATAACGCAAGCTGCTAGTCTCGCAAGTCGTCCAAGGTCGAGATCAGATCATTAATATCGAGGGCCGGGAGACTCAATGGAAGTGATAAGCCATCGCTCTGGCTAAACGTAAGGCGAGTTTCGCCAGGTCCATGGCAC
This sequence comes from Rhynchosporium graminicola, assembly GCA_900074885.1. Taxonomy (NCBI): domain Eukaryota; kingdom Fungi; phylum Ascomycota; class Leotiomycetes; order Helotiales; family Ploettnerulaceae; genus Rhynchosporium; species Rhynchosporium graminicola. Next base: position 591,469 of record FJUW01000033.1, read on the forward strand.
ACTCCTCTTACGGATCGGCTGTGATGGTTTAGTTTTGGAATTGGTCTGTGTGAGAGCAATTCGAATTTGGTTGTTAGGTATGACTTTCGTGTGATTGAGTTCCTGGAGAACAAGAATGTGGCTTGTAAAAAGATGCCGTTATCGAGACAAAACTGGGGGTGCTAACAGTTGAATTGGGGGATAGGTCAAGGTGATATAGATAAACGCCACTCCTCACACTGGACACCGTCCGAGCTCACTTATCTTGCTTTTCGCTAATAATACACTTTTAGGATACTCCACATGTCGTTTGGCAGGGGATGTCCGCACTGTTGTCTCGACACAGCCGCACTCTCTCCCCTCCGGCGAGCGACGGCCACATTTAACTAGCACTCTTATCATGCGGATTTCCTCAGACATCCCCATGTCAATGACCGCGGCTCATCACACTGATACACCGATACCTAGAGCTTTATCGCAAGATACACATTTCAGTCCATAAAGTTAGAGCCATACGATCTCGATAGAGATGTGAATATGCATATAACACCATGAAGTTTCCTTGGAATCTCCAGTACCTTACCAGCAGCATCCCCCGGTTCGAATGAGGTCGGGACCGAATTGTCGTATACATACTGAAAACTCCAAAAACACATTTGTACAATGTCTTTCCGCCAGAGGATCACCAAGATCAAGGAGGGAGCGCAGGAAAAAAGAGGTTCATCAGGATGGATTCTCCCGCAACAGAAGAGCTCATTCGCAGATGAGGGCACTTGGTAAGCCGATTTATTCCTCCCATCTTGCGCAGCGTTACTGATTACCACAGGACCAACGTTGACATGGATGTTACGCCTCTTGATCGAAGGACTTGGACGGCCGTGACTATGGCCGGTTTTGTACGTACTGAGTGTGCTCATTTTCCTCTTCCTCTCAGCGTCATAGAATTGTTCTTGAGAACTACATTATGATGTTCATCCTGCTCCCAAGACGTCTTTGAACAAAGTAGCCGCTGACCGCCATTGCATAGTGGTTCTCAGACGCGCTTAATGCTCAAGGTTGGATGGCTCCATCTTCCATTCTTGCTGTGGGCTTAACATGGCGCGAGGCCATCGTTTGTATCATTTTCGGAAGCCTGTGTTGCGCTGTGCCTCTTGTTATGAACGGCATGGTCGGGGCTCGTCTTCATGTACCGTTCCCAGTCGCTATGAAGTCATCGTTCGGATGGTACTTTGCACGCTTTGCCATCGTCGTTCGAATGACTACTGCTCTTTTTTGGCACGCCATCCAAACTTATACTGGTTCTACTGCCATGACTCAATGTATCCGTGCTGTTTGGCCTTCTTACCTTGACATTCCAAACCATATTCCAGAAGCAGTGGGGATCACTACCCAGCAAATGGTCAGCCATGTCATCTTCTGGTCTGTGCAGTTTCCAATCTTACTTACGCCTCCACACAAATTGCAATGGTTCTTTGTCTTCAAATTTGGTAAATCCTATCTCCTCCAGCCTTCACTCGCAACAGCCCTAACATTGGACAGTGGTTGTAACTATTACCTGTTTTGCAACCGTTATTACAATGACAAAAAAGGCGGGTGGATCTGGTGAGATTTGGAACCAAGGATACCGCGTGCATGGCGCAAAGCGTTCATGGCTCATCCTGTCCTCCCTTTCATCTATCACGGGCGGTTGGGCAACCATGTCAACCAACATCCCCGACTTCACTCGGTATCTGAAGAAAGAAAAAAATGTTTACTGGCAAGTGCTCTTACTGCCACTCATTCAACTTGTCCTTGGTCTCTTCGGCATTATTTCGACCAGTTGCGCCATGGTCGTCTACGGCGAATACATCTGGGACCCCGTCGCTCTAGCTGCAAAATGGGACGGTCCTTCCGGTCGAGCTGGTGCGTTCTTCGTCGGATTTTGTTGGGTCGTCGCTCAAATCGGCACCAACTTGTCCGCCAATGTCATTTCATGCGCTAACGATATGACATCCCTCTTCCCTAAATACATCAATATTCGCCGTGGAGTGATTATAACAACGGTCACCGCTGGTTGGATTATGGTACCTTGGAAGATCATCTACAGTGCAGCGTCCCTTCTCTCATTTATGGCCGGTCTTGGAATATTCCTTGCTCCCATTGCGGCAATATGCGCGGCCGACTTCTGGGTTACCAAGAAGATGCACGTCGATGTTCCAGCACTCTATAAGTCACAAGGTAGGTATAGATATAACAAATACGGTACGAATTGGCGAGCTGTCATCGCCTTCCTCGTATCAGTCGTTCCCAATATTCCTGGCATGGCAGCTTCAGTCAATACAAAGATTGATGCTGGTGGTGCTAAATACTTTTACTACATGTTCTACATCTGGGGATTCGGCAGTGCTTTTGCGAGCTACACTCTTCTAAGCCATATCTGGCCAGCTACGGAAACGCTCATCCCTGAGACTGTTCACGGCGATGAGGCATTGTATGATGCAGATGGCGATATTGTTGATGCAGTGGAGACCAGCAGCGAGAAGGAGAGTGGGGGTGTGGTGAGCGAGAAAAAAGTCATCAGCGACGAGTATCATGTCTAGTGCCCTTAATCAAGACACCCAGACTTTCGACCTTGACCACTTCCGGCTCGTTCTTCCCATCTTGGAGTGCACATTTGATATTCTTCCATTTGCGATGTTCCTCGTCTCATGGCTGTTCATGGCGTCCTATTTGTGTGAATATCCGCAGAGGAGTAGGCGTTCGTTGTTTCCAATGGGATGATACCATTGTATGGAAGTGGATTTCCTGTGGGTTTTCAAGTCCACATAAATCAAGGTGACTCTCTGCGCCTTTATATGCCCCTTTGAACGGTTCCAAAGTAAAAATGCAAGCATTAGCCCGTGTCAAGCAAGAATAAACAGGCTAGCCAATGTATAGTCGTGGATCTTTGTCTCCACATGAATCTAGGGGGCGAGCTATGGTCCTTGATCTAGTGCTATACCTACTCAGACTAACGATCCTGTATCTCAATTTATGTAAGGAACCGAATGCTCGCCAGCAACTGAATCAGAAATTAAAGGTACTTTAAAAGGGAAACACAGTTCTAGACCAGTTATATTCATTTGATATGTTGTCAAGTATCCTTTCATTTCCTACGGATTACTCGCTCGATACTGCCACGTTGCTCCAAAGCAGGCTCTTTCCTCGTCACAATGTTGCAGAATCTCTCGCCCACTTCAGCATAATGGTTTTGGGTTGCTTTGCTGGTGAGGTAGCCTGGTGTATCATTTATTGGATCTGTTTTTCTAATAGTGACCTTCCCTCGTCTGTCCTCCGTTGAGTCCACATGCCCCAAGTAATGGGAACTTTGAACTGTGCTACTGTAGGGCTTTCGCCTCCGTCGATGACTTGAAATAGATCGTAATACGACACTGAGGAGTTTTTTCGAGCAACATTATGCTTAGCCAGTTCCTGAAATATAATCATTTGGTGAATCAATCTTAATTTCAGGTGCCAATTCCTCAGACTTGACAACCGTCAGTCCTCGAGCATTGCGTGATCTGTTACAACTTGAGATTTGCGATCCCCGAATCATCTCTTCCGGTCGCACAAGGAAACTCTACACGTATTGAAATACGAGTAGCCTGCTTTTCCATGAATTGAAGTTTGTCTGAACAACAAGGAGTCGATGCTCATCACCTGTGTCCTGGGCTGTGAAAGTCACCGGGTGTATAGTTGTTCGTCACGCTATCAAGTCTAAATCAGACTTAGATAATGATCAGAGTAAGTACGCGTTATCTGTTCCTTGATACTGTAAGCTTGCATGTAAGTTATATACTCTTTGATTCTGCCGGTCCCAACGGGTATTTGTTTTAGCTTCATAAATTAGCGAGCTGATTGAGTCACATCACCTCACTCCAACCTCGAACTTACCGATCTTGGAGACGGTAGAGCTGCATATCCACTAAATTCAAAAGTTAGTGAGTTCAACTAGTACTATTTCCTGCATGAATCATATCATTTAGCGAAGGACTTTGGTCCCTTGATTCCATGGTGCAGATGATTCGTATAAAAGCAGAGTCTCTATATTATGTCGCATGATTCTCAGCCGAGGGGGCCGTAGAGGTTGCAGGCCCGGAGATATATATACTGGGAGTACATGACTAACGCTAAGATATTGTGCGGATGTCTTTCGAATCTCGGACAAATATCTGATTATGACAGTCGAGTTGACAGGCACCTGGGCACGGAGGCTAAATGCGAACTTCTGATCTTTAAAAGCGAAACAGGGTTTATGAATATTTCCAAGGCGTACACCTCCCTCAAAGATACAACCAAAAATGTACGTCCTTTGTTTTTTCCAACATGCCTGGCACATTTGAAAGACCCCAGTCACCCAAATGATAGACAAGCGAATACTTATATGTACAGAGCGTGCGTCTACTTCGAGTCAAACAACTACGGGAGGCGACAGACAGATTCTAGATAATAGCTGTATTCATACCCGAGCCAACCCCAACGAGCCCTACCCCGATCCAAACAGCGATTTCCGGCACCGCAATGACAGTGATCAAGTTGCAGTTGATCACATCTGAAGAATACTGTAGATTCGATCCCCAAAGGAAATACGCAACCTTAGTACGATCTTACCGGAGATACTCATTGGTCAGGCTAACAGGGCTCCCAGATACTGGGCCAGACGCTATCTCGTTCCGGCCTGAGGTGGAAATACAGGTCTTGAGAGAGGCCAACACCATCCACTCTGTAGTCTTGTCGATCGTACGATCATACTTTCGTTTGAAGTCCTCGAGTTCCAAGTGCGTAAGGAAGGTAAGTCAATGCAGCCAAAGGGCTCTCATCGGTCACAAGCGTCAACGCGCTCCTGGCTTTATGTTTTCGAAATATCGAGAGACCTTATTCTCCCTGAGATATCCTGACGTCTAGATTAAAGCTGACCTTCGAAATCGCATGATGTATCGAGTTTACTATGCTTCTGCATATCTCGTAGCAGACGTAGTCACTTCTGCGCCAGGGCTTGGAAAAGTAGACTCAGCATAGGAAACTCGGTGATATATACGAAACACATCTAGGCAAATCCACCGATCCTGAATCGAGTCTTTTAAATGGCTCCCAAGCTTCGCCCAATTCGCTTCCGTTCTCTGGTCTCTGGCCGGGCATTGCCAGCTATGCTTTGTTATCATCTCAGTCAAAAATTCTCTTCCCCTCGTCAAGAAAGGCCATCATAGCCTGTCGCCTTAGTAAGACCATAAGTCAGGGTTCTCATTACCAACGAATCCAGGTTCTTGCGGTGACGAGCTATCAGTAGCCCCCAGACTTTGACTAGCAAAAGTGGTGTTCTCCGGATGCTGATCTGGAAAGCATGGCGTGTGGAAAGTAAACTGACCAGGCAATCGAAAATCTCCAGTGGGTAAACGATGTGTTCTAGTGGAGTTATAGTGTTTAACGCTATCTGAAGCAATGCTTTCGCTTCCCATGCTGTGCTGCTCCGCTACCAGTGCTGGTATTGGCGGCGAGCCTGTCGAGTTCGTGCTGGCCTCTTCTAAAAGGCCGAGATTGGCATCATGAAGAGCCATGGCAGGCTTCATGAAACGAGCGCCATTCTCATTATTGATCTTGAGTGTCCAACGAAACTCTCGCAATTTGGTGCGGTAGAACTCACTTTCCTCGTGGCTTGATGCTGTGGACAGCAGAAGTGTTCCGAGGACGCCAATCAAAGCAAAGTTTTGAGGTGATGCAAAGTACCAAAAGCTCGATAAATGTTGTGGTTTCAGAGACTGGACGAAGTGGATGGCAAACATGAAGCGCTCATGGGCTACTGACCGACAGATTGTGTACAGATGTGGATCTGTTGAGGGAGAAAGCGCCAGGAGAATTCTTCTGTGGAGGGAAATTTCCGTGGCAATATAAGCCAGGCGGAGGTATCCAACTGAGTTCAACTTCATAACTAATGTGCTCTCCATAGAAAGGCACTCCGGAAGGTTCGTAAACCAATTCTTCAGCTTCAGTTGAACGGGCTTGACCTTTCCCAACACAATGTTGAGGCTATTGGCGCCTGCAGCTGCGATTTCTGTTTTCTTGTTGTCAGACACTGTGAGAAATACCACTCAAAGCGGGTTGATTACCTTTACTGGCTTTAACTGTAAATACAGTTTCTAGAATTTCAGCCAAAATCTCAGACAACGTAATCATGCGACTGAATAGTATTCTGCCTTTGTGTACCTCGGAACTCCCTTCTTGCTCATCCTCGACGCGTTCCGGGAAATCAGCATCAGTGACAGGGTTCAAATCCCAGTTGGATGAGTTTATCAAAGCCGGTCGGCCACTACTGAGACTACTCCACTTGTCCTGCATATAGAGCCCCCAGCCAAGACGTTTTCGAAGTCCCTTCTCCCAGTCCGGGATATTCCAGTTCGAAGCGTCCAGGTGCAAGCCGAGTCCGTAAGCAACGCTAATTAACTGCGCGGTCACTTCAGCTGAATCTGTGTCTGTGTGCTGCAGAAATAGCAGCCCGGCCTGAACAGTGGAAAGTTTCGGCCGATGTATCGTGTCACCAAGAGCCTTCCTGGCTAACTCTTCGAGTTTCTGGACGTTAGGTTTGGTTAGTTTGTTGAGATCATCATTGTATGACCAGTACTGAAGGGCGAGGAGATAGACAGCAGCAAGAAGCCTGGGACAGTTAGCTTTGAGCACCAGCAAAGCATAGAACCTACGGTGGTGAAAATTCCCTGTAAGACCTACTATACTTCTCCAAGTATACTTCTTTATGTACGATTGGAAAACTGGGGAAAACAATCCGAAAGTACATTGCTACTAACGCCTTGCCATGCGGCCTCACAATTGCTTCAATTTCATCCAAATCATTGAGCTCTTCTTCGTAACCTTGAGTCCCCGGGTCCGGAAGAAGTAGAAACGCTTCACTGGAGCTTACTCTTCTCAAGATACCTTCTGTTAGTTGCAATTCGTTGCTTTTCGATTGCGAGAGTCGACCAAGGATTGAAGATTCCAATCCTCGAGTGGCGCCGAGATATTGGCTGTGGTGCTTATTCTGCAGACCTAGAGTCTTCTTGAGCAAACTCGGACCTTGCAAATCATCGTACTCCTCCACTCCAGTACCATCTGTCGTGCGGATAACACGCCTTTGAGCTCTCAAAGATTTTTTGGAATTATAAGATGCAATTGACTGCCTGGAAGCTTATCAGTAAATAGTCGGTGCACGTGAGTGATTTTGTAATCCTCTTTTTGCACATGAAACGTACCTTCGCTTTCCAAATACGGGATCATCCCCATCTTGTAATCCTTTTCGCTTACGAGACTGGGGATTTTGAACGAAGGTACATTCTTGATTGTGGAATTTACAAAGCACACAGATGGGGGATTCGTCTTCGAGAACACAACGACTCTTTCGCTTCCTCTATGAAATTTTTATTAGCATTCTTCTCTTGCGTAGTATAGCGTGGAGGTGGTTTACACAAGCGTCACAAGGCCGATCCTTACGCTTCGGCTGTTGCGGAGAATCCATGTTGATACATCACGATCTTTGCCCCGGAGATGTTCGCGTTCCGAGAGTTCAAAGTTGAGAAGCAATTCGTATTACAGCTGACTCAGCGCTGGTCTATCTGCGTGGGTACGAGACAGGGATAGCTATGCACTTCTGTATATTACCCCACTTTCAGAACCTTATTGGGCAAGCGAAAGCCACTTCCAGCCATCCGAGAATCGGGATCTACTTAGTACCATGGGTAAATAATGTATAATTCTAGGCTGTGCACACGAGATACTTGGCAATGCTGCTTTTATTCTTTTCTCTAGTATTTTGTATAGGCACCTCTAGCTTTAATCACTGCCTTATATCTCTCTAGTATTTCCCGAATTAATTCTCTTATCCTTTCAAGTGTTATTAACTCCTACGCTTCTAGTATAACTTCTCGTAGTCTCTTATAAGACCGGTATACCTTAGGATAGTTTGCTTTAATATAATCTTTCATATTATCTTATACGGTCTCAATTGGATTCAAATCAGGGGAGTTCGCAGGCTAGTAGATAGGAGTAATACCTATTGCTTTAAATATAGAAGTTATAAACTTAGAAGTATACCCTTTTGCGTTATCTTATTGAAATTCAAGTTCCGGGTGCTCTAGTAAGAGCTCTTGAATTAAAGGAACGATAATTCTAGAGTAAGACCCTTCGTTAATCGTCTCCTAATCCTTCTCCTAAAATAACTCCTTATGCTAGCTATATTTCCCTGATATTGTGCTCCAGAATATCTACCCGATCTTCCTCTGATATCGAGCCTCTTCGCAATCAGGGTGGTATTCCTCCTTATAGCTAACCTTCTGTGTAACCCACTCCTTAGTATGTTTCCCGGGTTATACCTACGTCTCGTTACTCTAAACGACTGAAAACTACTAATCTTCTGTCCAATTTTCGTGCTCGATAGCCTACTAAAGTCGTGTAAATCTGATTTATATAAGAGAGGTCAGGTTTTCGGCGTGCGATCCGTCGAGTAAAGCCTTCCTTCTTGAAAGTAGTACGGATAGTAAAAAGGCCTATATCCTACTTCAAAATCGAAGGAATTTCGACCCAGGGAGTATAGCGGTTAGCCCTTGAGCTAGTAACCTATTTGATAAGGTGTTTTTGTTGCGGAGTATTTAAGTGAGCTTTTCGACCTCTCAAATAGTACTGAGGAGTAAGGCGAGTCGATAAGGCGTACTATACTTGACGTCGAGTAAGGTTTAATTGAAGGGAAATCTGATCTTGAGTCTAGCTAGCTTCAAAATAGAGAGTTTAATAGCGAATTCGTTCATCTCGAGAGGTCTGCCTCGTCGGAGTCTTAGGCGTAGGTACACTTAGTGATGATTCCATGCTGAAAGTTGTGAATTCTGGCCGGAAAAGCGGCGAATTAATATATATATATTATTAGATAAGACCCTAGTAGAGACCCCTTGTAGTAGAAACCTCTAGAATAGCGCACAGACTACGTTTTGTACATTATTTACCACCTGTACCAAGTATGAGCAGGAACATCCGGCAAATCAGGAGAGGTAGAGATATCACAGGCCCGAGTTGATGATGTATCTGACACATGGGCATTGGAATAGCCGCAAGGCGTTATCCTTGTAGAACGAGCGAGTCACTGGGCCGTTCCGGTGTCGAGGGGTTGGCGAGACTTTGACTTTTCATAAATATTTCCGGCGCGAATTGTAGCCTCCTCCATTCAGTCGAACGGAAACATTATGCACTAATATCAAGGGGAAAGTGCTGGAGAGGGCAAAAGGAAATGCGTATGGCCAAAAAAATAGCTTCGCTTAACTTAGCGCAGATTTTTGGAGAAATAAGAAGAGGAGCGGAAGACAGTCGGAAATAAATGATGTGCAGCATCAAGCAAGTTAAGAGGTAACCTTTACAGAGACTAATTAGGCATACCAGCCAGGGTCCTACGGGGTTTGCAGGAAGGGGACTCAGCTGGATGTGACTGACTGAACAGAACCAGCTTTCTTGTGTTTTGAACTACTCGAAGCAAAAATGAAAGGTACCGGTGATTAACGCGAAGTGTCATCGGGTATCAAGCAGCAAAAGTTTTGGTATATCATAGAGATATCTGCACACTTAAAGTTTCACATGTTAAGGATTACAATTCGACTAAAGGGGTGGGAAATATCAAATTTGGGGGCCTACCTAAGATACCAGATTCCGCGAGTTGCTAATGTGGAACCAAAAGGAAAACAGAAGTGAAATGAGCAAGACCTGGGATCTCGAGACCTCAAGGAAGTGGTGGAAGCATTGGAGGTAGCGGACGGGGTGGTGGAGGCTTGGGCTGATCACGATCCTCCAGCTCAGGAGCCAGTCCCAGCAGTTCGGCCACAGGACCTGCTCTCACCAAGAACAGCAGAGGCTTGCACGCCGGGTACGGCCCGGAGAGGGTTGGGTATATTGGGTGCTCGCAGTCCTCGGCCCAGCCGCAGGAACAAGGGGAGGTCGAGCAGAATTTGCAATAGTCCTCCTTGGGGACATATGGATTGGACAACGTTGTGGAGCGTGCCACAAGGGCATATATTATGGGGACTGTGTACTGCATGACTGCTGGTTGAACATGTGAGGAGTCAATGGGGGTTTGAAGGGTGATATACTTCGCAGCGACTTACTGTTTAAGGACTGTTTCTCGATCGCGGCTTGTACCACGAGCAGTGAGGTCAATCAAGGAGTATGTCTTGATCTATTCCAAGTAAACGACGACATGCTGGACAATGAAGATGAAAGAAAGGCATTGTTCCAATTCTTTGTTTTGACCTTTGCCTACGTTGGTACATGCAGACAGAAAATGCTCCCGCATTGGGCTGGCACAAAGCAATAGCATAGTCTATATTGGAAGATTGATCTTAATCACCGTCAGTGAAGATAATGATGAGGATGACGAACTCAAAGATTCGTCAAGCCATCCCATTATGGAACATGCTGGGACTCGTCATATCATGACATTAATTAGATGTTTATGACTCTTATATTAGTAAATTTAGAAAGACGAGTCTTGGGACAAAAGAGGCTTGAATAATCCTCCTGGCCATCGCAATTCCTCATCGCATCATCTCGGCAGCGATAAAGCTCGCTAGGCTAACCGGATTGTTTATTGACATTCCCTGACAACCCCGTTCAGCCTCCGATGAGGGCAATCGTAGGGTAACCTTATGAGAGTGCAATGTCCATAATGAAGGTTGGATTTTCGAACGAAGGAATGTAATCTTTTATTTTTGTACCAGAAGCTATATACAGTGTGCTCGAATTCTTCACAGAGTTCATTCACTTCCTTTTAACATACTGTGCAATTGTTCGTATTGTGCATCTTCCTCTGCAGGTGTACGGAGTTAGTTGGGAGTACGCCTCGCTGATTGGACGATTCCGCCCGTCGCCCCTCATCCCATCCCTCGGCAAAACGTACTACACACCCACTACCTCAAAATTGATGATAAAAGCTCACGAAAGCAAGACCTTCTAAGCTCTTGCATATTATCTAGGTAAGTAAGAGACGTGACAAATCTGCGCCTGGTTATTTACCGCTGATACAGAACTACACAACTTTGGTAAGATTTCCACTGTTCTCGTACGGCAAAAGCAAAAGTTGTCACACTTCAGGCCTTGACCCGGGATTGAACCGGGGACCTCTCGCAATCATACTCAGAGTAATCCCTAAGCGAGAATCATACCGCTAGACCATCAAGGCTGGTAAGAAGGACTGCCCGGGATGGCCTTATAATGTATATTATTGAAACATGCAAACACAGTACATTTCCGGGTAGAATAGAGGCCCAGGGTGCGGGCCAGATAGCCGAGAATCGTGTGTCTTGGCACTCCTCAGTAGGATGGATCAGAGGATCTAAATAAGTATCTGATATGAAATGATATGAAGGCTCGTGGAAAAAGCAATGAGATATTGGCTCTAAGCGATGCCATGACTCTCTCTCACACTCCGGAGTTTTGCTGACGGGACTCAATATTAAAAACATAGTGGAGCACAGTGCTGAGATAAATGAAGTGACTGTTGATGAAAGTCACTTGTCTATACCGACTTCTATCTACTATTGCACAACTATGAGCGATCATTTTAAGAGAGAATTGAATAATGCATTCTTTTTACCAACAAGTAGCTGTACCCGACGAGTTTTGGGTAACTTTGGATAGGAGGCAACTACCATCTTAGTCTTTCACGTCTTCTTGAAGATGTCCGTTATCTACGGTCTGAGAAGGAAGCATATATTACTGTTATTAATATGGATTCAAAGAGTCGAGGATATTTTCCTGTTACTCTACCTTCGATTTTTCAATTAATTGAAAAGGCAAATTACTCCTGGCAGTTATCTGGACCTAAAGTGGTTGTGCTCTTCCAATCACATGCAATGAGCCTCAATCAAGGATCGATGCCAACAACTCCATGCCGGCCCAGCTCAAAGTTGCGTAACGCTCTTAATCTCGTACATCCAAGAAGTTTTCTATTCCAAAAGCAATAGAAGTAAACAGACAAAATTTGAAGTACATGAATAAGTATTTTGCGATTCTCTTTTGACTGCAGATGGCAGATGTATTCCCAGGTATGTTCATGACAGTCGTGACAATCGATTTAGGAAGGCCAGCAGCGACGACTGCTTTTGCGACGTAGGTTGGAGCGCATTTTCAGCTTCTCCCAAAAAATGTTGAAGTAGATTATGTACCTGTTGATATATCCATCTGCAATAGCATCAGGTGATGATGAGACATCCATACATGTCGCACACCTAGTCTAGATACGGTTAGCGCAATTGGGGTGAGCTCCCTATAAGACCTTCCTCTTCGACCAACCTAAAACATTCATCGAATTCTACTATAATACAACTGACCCATATCTACAATTGAGTCACATGCCCAGGGTTTGAAGCCACGATAGACACCTTTCGAAATTCGAACGTCCGCCAAACTTTCCTTCCACATACAATGGAAGTCGAATCACGCCCAGTCAATGAATCATTACAGGAAATCGACGATGAGTCCTGGATCATTGGGGACAGAATAATCATTTCTCGACGATACTCACCTACGTCCGACTTCACGTGGAGTGATGGCAGAGGCTCATATTACACCGTTTCTGACGCTCCAGACCCATTACCACCGTCTCGAACATTGCCATCCGCGAGCCCTATTGAGAAGGTCTATGATGCTGGTGGGGTTTCAGCAGTTTGGAGAATTGGCGGTGCCTTCTGCAAAGTCAAAATCTTGGATCCGGACGCAACACGAGAGCACGTTACATTGGCATATATGAACAGCAAACGCCCCTTGAGCTTTACAACTCCAGATGTACTCTATCATGCAGAATACGATGGCCGATACTATATCATCCTGAGTGGATTGACTGGCCAGAATCTCACCACTGCGTGGCCTGATATGGATGAGGCAATGAAGCAATACTACGTTTCCCGAATTGCGAATATCTGCCAGGAGCTTACAAAATGGGAAGCTAATAGTATTAGCGGCGTCGATGGCCGGCACTTGTCGGAACTTTATCTTACTCGATTAGGGTTACCTAAAGACTGCAGCCCTCGAAACCTACTGAATAATTGTAAGGATCTAGGGATGGATTGCTCTATCTTCCTATTTTATCACTGCGACTTGGGGCCTGGTAATATAATTGTGAATCCTGCGGATAGGTCACTAGGTATCATTGACTGGGAGACGGCTGGATTTGTTCCCAGGGAATGGATAAGGACCAACTTCTGTGTTTCAAGCGGGATGGACCTACCGGGCGATGACCAAGATACAAGAGTCGATTGGCGAAGGCGAGTTCTGAGGCAATTGGGGCAGGACGGGTTCACTGAGAATGCGGACCAATGGATGACTTGGTGGAGGAACAAGGACTAATGGAGATTGATTTATAGTTCCTCCGAAATGCCTTTAGTAGATGGGTACAGTCTAGTGAGAGCCACTCTCCTGATTGACCCTGAAATCCCTTCTCTACCCAAATGAATGTTTCCTAGCCAGCTTCTTCCCAATTGTTGCAAGATAGACGCTAGAAGATATCAGTATACCCCCCTAAAGATCGTTTAATACATACAGAGAAATGTTGTCTCCTATTTTACAACAGTTGGAAGATTTTTGCCGCACGTGCTGCCATCCGACTTCTTCCCGGCGCAGGTTTCAATTTTAGTAAAGTTGTTATATCCGCACACAGGACAGTTGACACTATCGATTGGCTTGCTTGGAATGGAGGCGGCCATATTTGACTTGTGAATATCAGGCTACATAGGGTTGAGTAAGTACGATTCTTGAAAAGCTTATGAGTAAGATGTTTGCCATACGTGCAAAATAGACGCTGCTTTGGATGGATATTTTGAAGCTATGAGTGTGCAAAGTTGAAACCGGAAAGCCAAAAGTCTACGATTGACTATTTATATTGCGAACGTTACTCCAGATACGTCTGCTTAGCAGGGCGTAATGCCTATATGCAGTGATTGAGAGGAGAGAGCATTTCTTGATCTCATCACTTCCATTGAACTGCATCTGATTTCCTGTACCACAGTGATGAGACAGAAGGTGGGGTAAGGGCGAGTAGCAGTGTTGCGCTACGCGCCCGAAGAAAGGCCTCTGATTCATTGGGATTGAGCATTACCGTAGGTTGTACTCGGTAAGATTTAAATTGAGGTCCAGGCAGCCCAGGTAGCGAGATCTCTTCTCGATGTCAACTATTCATAACCACAACTAGAAACAATAGCATTGCATATTGCTTCCGTAACCCCTGGCCCTCAAGTGAAGTAATCAAGTGAATTGCCACCACGTACAACCCAGGACCAATGGAACGTGCGTCAGAAAGCCTCTGGCAAGAGACCTCAGGGCTAAAGTGGAAGTTGTTCCGCTTCGGTCTAGCGAAGTCTCCTAAAGAGTTGACAGTTGCTTGAATACCCCCGATCGTTCAAAATCCACTAGTACCATGTTTCTCTGGTTTTGGGGTTTTATAGCACTTTTGGTAGCCGTATATTACGATACAGTGCGTTTTAAGAAATGTACTCTCCATCTGACGGTTGAGAAGCAACGGAACATGGACCAAAATGTACCTCCTTTTTATTTTCGGACCATGCTATTTGTGGGCTGCGGGATGAGTGTGACAGACTGCCTGAACTATCATGTCTCTGCCAATGTTGATCGTCCAGATTCTATTGAGCGATACTGCTCGCACAAAGGGATTTCACCCCAGTGTTGAAGCACGAACTTGCCACTATCACTAGGCTGAATTGCTTTATGACTTTGACGCAACATCTGGTTTCGTAGCACTTTCGCAGTGAACACTTCTATTATCATATTACTGCTCCGAGAGAGAACCACTTAGTGTTTCGCTCGCCAGGTGAAGCCCAATTCAGCTGACAATACTAAGACAGTAAACCCTTCGTGGCTACGACTCTTGATTCAGTTCGCAAATAATGCTCCTGCTGCAATGTACGATCATACTCCCACTATTTCAACCGAGGAAAACTTAATTCGAAAAAGGCTATAGTAAGAAGTAGCCGGTGAATCCCCGAATGGCATTTCACAGACCAGATGTATCATTCATATTGCGAGACCGGATTACGACTCGGCTTGCGGACATCCATTCAGATTGCGAGGGCCAATCTCGACTTCAATTTGCGGAGTCTCGTCGAGAAAGACCTCCAACCAGACTTCGTAAATTCCTGTGTGCATGATGCCGAAAACAAGCGAGAACTCGTCCGAGTATTTCTAGCCCAACTAGACCTCGGTGTGGAACTGAGAGATAACCTTTCGTCCCCTGTACCCAGCCCGTGGTTTGCAATTCTTCGATATACTTGACTATAACGAGGTCATATCAAAGTCAAAGAAAGTTGGGATGTATGTCGACAATCTGGAGTCCTGGCATGAAAGTTTCGATGAATGGTTAGTATCTGGGAAACTTTCAAAGAAGCATAAGTCTGTAAGAACCTATAGTGGCTTGAAAGCCATAGGTTCTCAGTAGGTGGGAGTTTCTCTTCGAAGTATCAATAACATCCACAGCATCGCTTACAGAGCATGAGATCTTCGAAAGCCGCCCCTGCCTCACGTGATATGTTCGCTTAAATGGCTATATTAATAACAGTCACTCACTTGAAAGGCCTTCCTTGCCGATTGTTGATCCCCCTCTTCAGCACCTACTGTCAAAAGCTGAGTTGACTATTTCATTATTCAAAGGACAATTCCATCACATCGAGATGCTCAGATGTGTTTCCTGAAGTCTGATCTTTCTTGAAGTCGATCATCTTGTTTTCGACTCTCGAGAAATGAAATTGAATAGATGCCAGATGGAGACACAGATCAGCTGAAGCGAGGCTCAAAACCCCGGCTAAGCAGCACTCAGCAAAGGTAGACACTCTCACAGATAATTATTGGGTTACGGTCTTCACGGCCAAACGTCGTCTACTTATGATGCTGAGGGTTCGTCCCTACTCTATTGTACAGAAGAATGATGAGATCTTGATCGATCGAAAAGGGTGCTAACAATCGTCTCGTGCTCAGAATAACCTCGTCTATTAACATACAGAGCCCCTATAGTCATTCGATCATTTTATCCCTACTCCAAAGTTATTCCACAATCCATGACTTGACGCACGAATCGACGAGTTTTCCTATTTCCAATCGATATCTGCTATCCACGTCGTCAGTTAATACAAACTTATAAAATCCAAACCAGCTTTAACTAAAAGGGTCCAAGATCAAGTTATCTGTATATGTATCCTGATGATGTTGTTACCTGATCCCCAAAAAAGCAATCACTTTCTCTGCCATGGGTTCAAGTTCCGACACGACATATACATTGCATATCCGTGCAAACCAGCCACGACGAGGATCTTGGCTTAGGTCTTGAAGGAAGGCTGTATTGAACTCAATTCAACGCTTACTTTTTGAGCACAATGCCATGCATGGCCGGCTGAGTATATAGTTTGCAAGAAAGCAGCCAATCCTTCGAAAATATTTTGCCATTCAACTCCCAAAACAAGACCGACGCTGGAACCCCGAGGCCATCTAGGGCCGAGCCAGGAATCCAAGTGCTAGCTAGCCCTGGCTCCGTACTTGAAAAAGTAAGAATAATGTGAATGGTTGGAATCGACAGATAACACGAAGTCAACACGTCGTCGTCAGCCTCCTTGCACCGACAAGCCAGGCCAAGCTAGCGCCAAGACCCGGTAACCGGCTCCTGAAGATCGCTTCCTTACAGGGCGTGAACCCGCTACGGACATGCTACAAGTGATAACCCACTATTACATCACGAGGTTTTTGCGACTTCCTTTTGTATGTTTTCGCGATTGTTTGATCTCCAGCAATTGAGGCAGGTGCAGAATTTCCAACCTCCTGTTGCGAGTTTGAAGATGTCCAAGTGTTTTCCCTATTCCTCAATCTGATCGAGGAAGATGCGCGTTTGTAATTTTCGACGCCGAATCCAATCTCATCCCATCCAATCCAGTCCAAAGTTCCAGGACGAACCGTCGGCTCCCGATATGATCCGCATCCGGGCCGGCACCCATGAAGTTCTCTTCCCGCAACACCCAACATCCTCAGCCAAGCAAAACAACGTCAACAACCCTCCCTACTCACTTGGCAATCGGTCCCCAATTCGCAGTCAGCTCGCGCGATAGTTCGTGTAACTGTCCTTTCGAGCTGCAGCTCTTCATCCTACCCTGGTATAACCTCCTAGTGGTGCATAGGATGACGCGGACGTCAACGCGAAGGGCTGCTTGAGTGGAGAAGCTAGAGACACGATACGAAGACGGCAGCTGCTGGTGCATTGAATTGCCATTGGATACGAGATGAAAATATGGGTAGGTATATGTAGGTAGGTGGTGCTTACTTTTTCTCGCTGTTTGGGAATTGAAAACCTGCTTTTGTTTGTTTTGATTGAGACTCTGGTATTAATTTTTACTTCTTGGGTTTTGGGTCGAGACTGTGACTGCATTAGCCTGTTTGTTGATATACCATTCACTACGCCACGCCCTGCCACGCCCTGCCTTGCCTTGCCGCCTCGATACAAAATTTCCTCTCTCCTTTTCTTTCTTGAACACGGCTCAATCTACAAATCTCTCTTCATCTTCACCTGGATCTTCAAATCCAATTTCAACCTCAATCACAAATCAAACTTGCACCCTATCAACCTCCAGCAAGCTAAGATGCTCGAAACAACCCCCATCGTACTCATCTGTCTCTGCGGCGTTATCCTCGCCATTGGAATCGCTTCACTGGTGGGAATTGCTCTGAAGAAGAAGAATCCGAGGACCATTGCTGTCTGAATCGGCTAGGATTGTGACTGGAAATGCAGCAGCAATCGGTGGTGGGATCAGAGGTCGATGATCGAAGAGTGCAAGGATAAATGCAAGGACGAGTTTTTTAAGGAAGGGAAGGCCAAGCTCACGATACTATACCTCCAGATCTGATTGCAGAGTCGTGGAGGACTATAAGGTCTCGAATGATGTACGAATATACGCCCCACATTTCAATTTTGGTTCGGGTTCGCTCGAGGTATGGCAACGGCTGCGCGAGCATTTGACGATGACGAGATGGAACGCCTGCGAAATCAATCTATGTACGAGAATCTCATCCGCCAAATTCTACTGCTCAATTTGATGTCACCCCGCCAATTTCAGTCGACCAAGCACCATCTGCAACCAAACTACGAATCTCCCTTCAACCTTTCGCTATCCTTCTTTCGCGATCTAGTTCACACCATTCCAGT
This sequence comes from Rhynchosporium graminicola, assembly GCA_900074885.1. NCBI lineage: Eukaryota > Fungi > Ascomycota > Leotiomycetes > Helotiales > Ploettnerulaceae > Rhynchosporium > Rhynchosporium graminicola. The sequence goes on from FJUW01000033.1 coordinate 609,674, forward strand.
GTCTAGTAGCACGAATCGCATACGAACAGTCTAATGCTGATGAATCTCAGCTGGAGGGAAATACATGCGCTCAACCAAATACACGCTATATACCCGATGGTTGATGAGCCAGCCGTCATAAACGTTGGTTAGTACTGTGGGATGGTGTGCCACTTCAAATGCTGGCTAGCCCGTGAAGGAGATCATCGAATCCTTCACAGCTTTTCCAATCGAAGCGATGCGAAGAATACTCGAGATGGATAGGCACCACATCGTGCCGTATGACTACATGCGAGACTACAGCTACAGGTGCGACAAGATGCGGCGCGGATTCATGCAGTAAGGATGAGCAAACTGGTGGAATTTTCTCGTTCTCCTAGACAGCAAGTCTGGATATGTTCCCGTAGGGTCCCCTAGGGATGAAGCGAATTGAATAGATGTACCTCTCTGAACATGAATTTATAAGCATTCTGAATATGATTTTCTAATTCCTCAATGCTGAAAAAAGGAAGGCGTCGTAAATTTGTCTTTGATGTGATACTCTGCTTCCTTCTCCTCCGTGTCGACTAATCTGCTCAAGGAGGCTATACATATTCATCTCCGGCGAAGCGATCACATCCACCCACCTACCTAGTGCGCTCATCGTCAGATTGCTGCTTTCCAAGCGAGGCCTTCAAAAACTCAAGGGACTTTCAAGTTTTAGTTTCTCGTGGTATCCTGTACTGTTTTCGCGACTTTTCTCATTCACCGAGTTCTAGTATCGATTTCTACTCTCGAGCTACGCCGCTAATCATTCTTCTCTCATCTCGCGAAAGATGAATGCTTCCCAGGCACCATACCTAGGTAGTCTCGAAAAGCACATTGTAGATAAGTATGATATCTATAATGCAATACGCACTACGGCCTAACCTAAATCCTCCGGTTTCCAGATCCTCTTCACAAAATTCGCTTATAACGTGATCGGTCAGATTATATCCTATTGCGAGCTAGAAATAGCCTTCCTCTCCGCCGTTTCTCCCTCGCTATCTCATCTCATCTCATAACCCCCTAAACCACTACCAGCGCATCCTTGAACGCTACCTACCTACCTACCTACCTCCCTCCGTCCACCGTTCCTCCTCATCATTATCTTCATCATCATCAGTACGCTTCAAAAGGAATCATCAGTATCAAACGCACCTACCTACCAAGCCATTCAACAATCCCCGCCATCTCCTACAGGGTTTAGGCAGCGAATCATCTCATCGTCCTTCCCTCAATTCAATTTTCCTCGTATACAACTCTCATATGTCCATCTCCTACCCTTCTCCGGCTTCATCTCAATCTCCATCTCCATCTTTCTCCACAACAGCAGCAATGCATACCCACACCCCTCCCTCCTCATGAGATGTCACCCACGCAGAAGTAGAAAATCAATATAACATTGAATGAAGACATCGGCCAGATCAAAGTCATTGAGAGAACAAGGCTCTAGCCTCGTCCACTCGCTTATTTATTATCGGAGCGTTTGCATTGTGACCGGGAAAGATCCATGATGGAGGCAATGCGGAGTGACGAGTAAGTATGAGTAAACTTGTAGGACTGGATAAGAAGTAGAAAGGAGATTGGTGAGAGCGCATCCTGGTTTTGGATTGTGGATCTGGGGATTATGTTTAATAGTAATGAAATGACGGTGTGCGGAAAGAGAGGTCCTGATGATCGTGATGAATCAGGAACAGAAGAATCGATGGACATGACTCCATACTTGTTGCCTATCTGCATTCTAGATGTAAAGTATTACAGTGATTCTTCGGTTTAGCGTGATTCTTCAGTAAATAACGCCGGTATACCGCCTTTTAGTATGAACCCTACCAAATATTAATATACTGTAATTATCAGAACTAGAAACCACTAAAGCTCTATAAATACTATATCGATTTGCCTCTAAACTACGTCTTCTTGAAGCTCTTAATCTATAGAGTATATATTAAGTCTACTATAATATTAATATTATAGCTCCTAATCTACTAGTATAGAAAACATACCAAATCGATCAAGTACTACGTTCAGGAGAGAATCTTAACGTGCGCGCCTTAGTAAGAGAGTATAGAATAATATATAAGATAATTTACTAGCGTAATTATCGAATCTAATAAGATAAGGCTCTAAATCGACGCCGGAGAGGTCCTTAGCTAGTAATAACTGATAATATAGAGCTATATATTATAGCTCTATTAGAGAGAGATCTAGATCTATACGTAGATAAGATTACTACTTACCTTCACGAAGCTTACGATATCGATATATCGATTAATTAAGTCTCTAAAGCTCTTAAACGAATCAAATATACTAAGAAGGTACTCTTAGTATCTATAGCCTAACGAAACGACGAATTAATCGCTACTTAGAGGCGTAAGATAGTATTCTGGAATTCTTATTATCTTTACTGTAACGACACAAGACTCAAGGCGGTATACGAGCAAGGATAAAACAAGTAGGGAGGCTAAGAGCGATCTTATATAGTCTACTACTAAGGAAACAAAAAGATAAGGAAAAGAAGAGGAGAGATATAGAGTGCGAAGCCCCTTATATATATATGCCGGTACTAGTCCGATATTATACCGAGTCGGATACTAGTTATGCCGGGATACCTATGACTTAGGCCCTGGTATCTGTTCTTCCCCTCATGTGATATTCAGGTAAGCTGTCGTCATAATATTAGAAGTTAACTAGATATTATTCCGGCTATAATAGCTTATAGTAGAGCGTATCGAGCTTGACTTGAAATTATTATATCTATTTAATACTAATAATTATATCTTATTATTCTAAATCGAGAAGAATAAAAGAGTAGTTATAGATACGCCTATTATTAATAGAAAGATATAAATATATAAAATAAGAAATATAAGTTCTAACGGACTATTAGAAACTATACATTAGAATAGAATAAGGTAGTAGCTCGATTTTAAAACTAAGGGCCCCTAATAGTTATCTAGTAAAAGTATAATTAATAAATAAGTATCTGTTCGCTCCGGTATCGATTAAGGTATTTATAGAGACTCCTAGCTTATTTATACTAATTATAATCAGGTATATAAATTACTTACTTTCTATTAAGAAGTTAAAGTTAAGATCAGAGAGATTATACTTATATAGACTTAAGAAGGAGTTTTTACTTAAGCCTTATTATTTTCCTCTAGTATTAGTTCAGATTCGGAAGGTATGTCTTCTATTACCTCTTCGGTCGCTCTTTCCTCTTCCGGGAATTCGTCGATTAATTAAACCTTAAGCGAGTTAGAGTAATCTAGCTTAATATAATTAAGCTATCTATAATTATAATACCTAAGGAGTTCTCCGGTTATTATAATAAAGCGTTTTAACGCGGAAGGAGTACTAGCTTATACTAAGGTAGAGGTATATATATATAGTATAAGAGTAGTCTATCGAGGAGCTAAGTTTAAGGACTAGTAAGAAGTAGAACTAGAAGAGGTTATAATAGTAATAGTAAGCTTATAGTACTATATCTAGGTAGTAGCTTTCTTAAGATAAGTACGTTCTGAGTTATAGTAATACTTAGTATTAAAAGAAAGTAAGGATCTGACTATAGAAGCGTAATCCTTATTGTATATTAGTTTCATAATAAGAGTTAAAATATATAAGGATAATATAATCTTATCTTATATATAGAAGAACTACTTCTTCTTTTTAACTTTACTTTAGATAATAGTGCTTTATAATTAACTATAGAACTTAGTAAAAGTCTCGCGGGTATAGCCGGGTTATTATATTTCTTAGTAATAAAAAGTATTATAGTAGTTATCTTCTTTTAAACTAGTAAGAAAGTTCTCCTCTAATAAGGAGATTATTTTATTATTAGTCTTAAACTTATTAGTAAGATACTAAGGTATAAGATACTCCTTAGCTAATCTAGTAACTAGTCCCTATACGAGAACACGCTAGGAGAGGTCCGTAGGATAGTAGTTAGTATTTATAGCTAGCCGGTCTCCTATTAATACTCTCTATTAGAGGAAAGTAGGATCTGATCTATTATCTAAGGGTAAGATCGTCTTAGTAAGATAAGACTTCTTAAGGCGTAATTCTATTAATTCGGCACCGGGAGAAGGCGATAGTTTATTAGGAATAGTATCCTCTCTCTTAGTACTATATATTAGAATAGAGTTTATTAGCTTATTAAACTCCGGAATATATAGAGATTATAGTACTAGCTCTAGTAAGAGAGTCGAAGATAAGCGAGGGACTCCTTTCAGGAACTTATCTTATATAGAGATTAGTTTATTTATAGTATCTTCTAGAGAGTTATTCTTTTCCTCTTAGTTTACTAATTATTATAAGAAGGAATAGATCAGATTCGAGTTATCAATAGAAGTAAGAGTACTTAGTAATTATACTCTTAGTAAATTTCGCTTTTATTTTCTTTTCTCTTTTAGTTAGTATTTCCTTAATAAGGTATTAATATTCCTTAATATAAGAGATATTTAAAGTAAGGAAAAGTATAATAAATTAGGTTCAGAAGTAGAGCGGGAAGGATCGCGTTAAGTTCCTCTAGAACTAGAAGAGTCTCTAGTTTATTAGTTAGGAGCTATAATAATAGCTTAAAAAGGGATATATTAGAGCTATTTCAGTAGTAATACGTAGAAGTTAAAGTTCTACGGTATTTATTATACTTTCTTTAAAATCTATCTATAATTCCTTTATACTAGGGGAGTTATTAAAAGAGTATTAGTAAAGACTTCCTCTATTATACTATTTGCGATAAGCTAAATTAAACCCTAATTTATAGCTATCTAAGAGATCTCTAGAATCTCAGCTATATAAGAGTAATTATCGAATAACTTACTTAGTAGATAAGATATTATATTAAGTTATCTCTAGCTATCTTAATCTTTTTATTTAATATAATAATATAAGACTTAAAGTAGTATATAATTAAGGATAAAATAAGTAGGGAGGCTAAGAGCGATCTTATATAATCTACTACTAAGGAAATAAAAAGATAAGGAAAGGAGAAGAAGAGAGATAGAGTATAAGGCACCTTATATATATATACTAGTACTAGTCCGATACTATCCCGAGTCGGATACTAGTTATACCGGGATACCTGGGAACTTAGGCCCCGGTATCTATCCTTCTCCTCGTATGATATTCAGGTGAGCTGTCGTCATAACCTCCTCAGAATTACTACTGCTAGGTAGTAGGCTCGACTCTCGCAGATCTGCTATCGATAGAAACTTACTCCTAGCTCTCTTCTGTGGTCGATTTAGAGGTAATTAAGGTTCAGGTAGTCGATATTCATAATCTAGAGGAGGTATATTAAGTTGAGGGTATATCAGAGGTTAAAAATAGCCCTATAAGCTAGGAGTATAAGGAGATTATACCGGAGGAAGTTAAGGAGGTTACATTATAGGGTACTAATATGGGAAGCTATTTAGAGGCTAATAAGGCGTCTGCAGAGGGTATTAGGCTCCTGTTCGACGTTCCGGTAATAAAGATAAATCATAGTAAGACTCTCTCTTCTTCTTCTTCCTCCCTCTTCTCTCCTTTACTTCTTCTGCCTCTCGACGCCTAGTAAGCTCTCTTGATACGTCTCCTCTATAAAGTATAGAAGGCTTATTAATTATAGTAACTCCTTCTTCAATATCATAGCCCTAGCGAGTTAAATCAGCTCCTGAAAAGTAATAGTGCTTATCATTATTTACTTAGTAAAAGCAAGTATTTAAACTATAAGAGCTAACTTTATAAGCTTATAGTACTTGAATTAAGGTTAAGAGCTCCTTAAAAGTTCTTTTTTCAGCTTAATAGCTTAGTTTCTCCTCCTCTATTAACTATATTATCGCTATACGAGGTTTCTTAAGCTTTAGCACCTCCTCTCTCTCCTCTCTCAGATCTCCATATATACGCTTTAGAATAGTAATAATTAGAGGCTTTACTAGTACTAGATCTTTCTATAGAAGTCGAACTATACTCTAAGGAGTTAAGACAATACTAAAGCAAATCTGGAGTCTAAGTATCTTCTTCTTACCTTTAGCTCCCTAGTTTAAAAGTTGTTTAATAATATAGTTAAAATCAGCTGAATTACTAATATCTACCTTAGTCGGATTACTATTAGCTCTATACGTAGCGTATTAGCAAGTATAATCTCTTCTTAGGCTAGAAATACCCCTTGAATTAATAGTATTATCTGCTACCTCTCTAGTAGTCTCCTAATCGATTAGTAAGTATATCCCTCCTCTCCTAGCTTATTTAAAACACTACTAATTATACTACTAATACGCTCGCTATCTAGGTAGTATCGAATTTCTAACTCTATAACTTATATAATAAACTGCAGAGGCGAAGAAGAGAGTATAATCGATTCTAGTGGAGGTAGAGGCGTCGATTAGCTTACTATAGCTGGTAGTAGTACTATAGCTAGTACTAGTACTGCAACTGAGTCTATAGTAGGCTCAGTAGACTCAGTTATAGTACTCTTAGTATTGATTTTCAGGGTTATTTTAGCTAGTTGTACTAGCGCAGAAGGTAGTCAAGTACATGGTTTAGTCGATTTACGTCCTTTTAGAGCTTTTATACTAATCTTGGAAGCAGATTTAGGAGGTATAGCCGCAGACTTAATATATACTCTATAGATCAAGAGCTTCAAAAAGAAGTAGTTTAGAGGCAAATCGGTATAGTATTTATAGAGCTTTAGTAGTTTCTAGTTCTGACAATTATAGCACATCAATATTTAGTGGTGTTCACACCAAAAGGCGGTGTACCGGCGTTATTTACTAAAGAATCACGCTAAACCGAAGAATAGCTTATACATGAGACTCCCAGAGCAACACAGAGAGAGAAATCGACCGAGGTTTCCGGCTTAATAACAAGGAAATTATACATACGCTTTTGAGAATCTCCTGGTAAAGCGAGCAGCAGGTGGTCCATCATGCCTACAAGTGTCTTGAACTGAATTACTTACTTCTAACTGACTTCAGACTGAGATGAAAAGTGATTGGCCTAAGTAGCAGGCTTATAGAAGATGCGTTCTGTTCTACAGAGGAATAGGAGGACACGACCAGACCCAATCTAAGCAATAATCTAGGCCAAAGCCATCTCAGCCTGAGCGAGCGGGGTTCGGATGGCCGCGCAGATCAAGACCCCTCCCTCTTTCGGCGATAGGTCCATCGAGCGGGAGGACTGGAAGTAGGTATCTAGGCGGTTGACCGAACCAGCGGGCATAGAGATAGTAAAGCAGCGATGGAAGCCTGTGAACAACAAGAGGTAGGACATTGGGAACTGCCATCTGAGACCGGCAGTTGACTAACATCTGGAACTGGAAAGGAAAGGGATAACAGAGACTTCAGACCTGGGGATTGTTGAATAATCAAATTATTCGTGCGTACGGGGAGGCGTGAAAAACAGACCTGATCTCAGGGTTCTTCAAATAACCCAAAGATTTCCTCTTCCTGGTGTGTCTGAGATCGTTCGGAGTGGCAACGAAGATTTTCCATATCGAGACAGACAATAATAACGAGAGATCCATATATCCGTCATAACTCCGAACCCCGACCAGGCGGTCAGGCCAGCTCACGGTGTACGGTATTATTCGCGCACCAAACAGGCGAGAACGAACGAAGAGAATCAATGAGAGGTCTCTTCTAGAACGAAACACTGTGGAAAGAATCAGCGAAGGCAAAACTCCGGATAATAGAACCAGTCTACCCGCGAGAAGCGCGTCTATCTTTTGGCAATACTTTGAATTAATTTGATTGATGCTTCTGAAGCAATCGATGTACTCTTACACGTGTCGAGCAAGCAATGCGGAAAGACCTTGTATTGCCGGAATGTCCGTATCCACTCTTTTGGCTAGCGCGGGATATTAATAAGCTTCCCGTCCGCTTCAGCCGATCCGTCGAGTTCTCAGAGCTTGACTGATTACCTTTCGCTGGTTTACTTGAAGTGTAGCTAGCTTCATCTGATCAGTTAGACACGGATAATTGTGTTGCGTTGCGTTGCGTTGCGTTGAGCTGCACTCGAAATATACTTACCCGTAGGTGGTAATCGAGCAGACCAGACCATATGGCTGTACCTTAGCTATCTATGGGAAGGTCGATATAAGGAGTCACGATTGATAAATAGGCAGATAGACAGACACAACATTCATTCCTACCGAGCTATATTGATTCCACCATCTCTGCTTATGTACTCTCTATACTAGGGCCAATATTGCTCACTCATCAACAAGCAGCAGACCAAGCAAGCAATACCCGGACATTGGCATTCAAGCTTAAAGCTTAAAGCAGCGTATGACGTACTAATCAGGCCTGGCCCCTGCAAACGAACCCAACCTGGCCCCGTCACTCGTTCGTCTGCTCGCTGCAGGGAAAAGAAGGGATGTTGTAAAGAGAAGAGACGCAACTAGGAAAAAAGGAACTCCTTCGATAATTGACTCTACTCGAACATCATATGTAATCATCCCAACTTCCACCACTTCATTCCTTTTGCGCCACTTCACCAACTTACGTGCACTGCATCCATTCTGCTGCACCCTCATCGCACCACACACATACGACAGTCACGAAGGCAGGCTCGCAGCCATGGCCGAAAATAATACATTCCCAGCCCAAAACACCAATAACCTCCTCGTCCCCGACCCATCGCCTTACTTCCAAGATGCCGTTACAGGAAGAGAGCGTTCGAATTCTATGCGCTCGCAGCAGTCACAACGATCCGGATCCGATTTCGGATCATCCACTCCTCTAGGGCTCGAGACTCCTAATGAGATGGGAGGGAGGAACCGGACTAGTATAAGGATACGACGAGGCATATCAAGTGTACAGGTTCCTACTTCGAGCGATCAATATGGAGCGGAAGGGTCGGGTTCGAGTTCTGGAGTGAGGAGGAATCGTAGTGTGAGTGATCCGCAGCGCGGACAAGCACTCGGTACTGGAGGAAGCTCGAGGCTAGGGAGAGGAGAGAGTTATATGCCTGAAGTCCGAGAGGAAAATGTTTCTCCTACGACAGGAAGAGCGACGGAACAGTTTCCCCCAATTTCGGAACAGGTTGACCGGGAGGACCATTATCAACAACAAGAGTCTGAACCAGAGAAGGAACAAGAGGTGATGAGACCGGGGACTGCGCCAGAATCGACTTCGAGATGGAGGAATTTGAGAAGAGCAAAGACGAATGTTGGGTCTGATGCCGAGAAAGGAAAGGGAAAGGAGACACAGAGTGCAGGCGGGTGGCAAAATCAGAATGAAAATGAGTACGAGGAAGATTTGGTGGATTTACTGGATCTTGTCGGTTGGTTGCCTTGTAATTCAACACAAAATGGAATGGCTAATTTTATCAGATCCTGAAATCTCGACCTTGCAAACTCTCACCAATGTCCAGAACTCCCTATTCGTTCCAGATCTAGGCAAATATTTGAATCGACGGCCAACATATAATCTAACGAAACGCCCTACACAAGTTCCAGACAGCAGTACGTCAGGCAGTGACGACGAAACGATACCAGACGTACATCCAAAAGACGAGACTCGACCATCTGCACAGCGAGTCCTTACAGGAGCTACACTAAACACAATCACGTCACGCGTGAATGAGAAATACTATGCTGTATTACCCCATGGAGTGAGGATACCGAACTGGAGTGAGGAGGAGAAATTAGAACTTAATGATCATGTACGACATATGTTGCATTCGAGAAGGTCGAAATTCAAGCGGAGTATGAAGGGCTTTAAGCAATATGTATCGAAGCGTATGTTTTCGATCAGATCTGCTTCGTATTTCACTACTGACGTTCCCAGCTCTTGGCTTTTTTGTTACTTTTTACGCAGTTTCAATCACTGCGTTTGGGTTGGCTTGGGTTCTCTTCCTGATCGGTAAGAGCGTTCCATCCAAGCACCTATTATGATCATTCACTGACATCCACAGGATGGATCAATGTCGGCGGCTCCCGCAACTCGTACCTTGTTAACATCATCGATAACGTACTCGTCGCTCTTTTCGCCGTCATGGGCGACGGACTCGCGCCTTTCCGCTGCATAGACACTTACCATATGATATACATTGCGCACTATCATCACTTAACCTGGCGTTTACGCCGCGAAAAGTCCCTCCCGAAACTAGCCAATGACAGTGATCTTCCTGCAGTCCAGCCATCAGAAGTCCCCTCCCCAGAAGCCTCAGGAGATGCGAGCACGGATGTTGATGTGGAGAAACAACAGCAGGAATACAGTGTGTTGAGTCCAGAACAAGTCAAGAAATTACAACATCATCAGAAGAAATTCGCGCGGAGTCATAGTTTCTATAAACCTCACGAAACAGCCACCCACTACGCCTTCCCTCTCCGTCTCCTCGTTGCCATCGTCGTCCTCCTCGACTGCCACTCCCTCCTCCAAATAGCTCTCGGGACATGCACATGGGCAATATCTTACCACGTCCGTCCTTTCGCACTCACAACGGTCATCCTCTGCTGCTCCATAACCGTAAACATTACAGCGGGCATTTTAATCACAGTAGGCGATCACAAGACTCGAAAGAAGGATGTCAGAGAGAAAATGGTCAGACAAGAGATGACGAAAGATGCCATTAAGAAAGTGGAGAAGAAGAGGAGACATGAGTTGAAGAAAGCGGGTATTATTGCGGACGGAGAGGCGAAGGAGAGTGCGCTTGATAATGAGGTTAAGGGCGGGACCGAGGAGGAGAGGAGTGCGCGGCAGAGTAGGAAGGCGTTGAGGATTGTTGATCCGAGCGCGGATGCGGCGGTACCTGAGAAGTTTTAGAGTTTTTGTGGGGGAATGGATTTGGGAGGGCGGGATTCATGTGTAGGTTTTGTGTATGTTTGGAAACCTTGTATGAGGGTGCGCTGGAAAAGCGAGGGTGCCAGTCGCGCATCACTATAATTGGACGGTAATACTTCTAGTAGGTAATATAATACATATCCATATAGTGTTCAATAGACCACGCCTGTTCTTCCTTTCATGATCTGCTTTCAAATAGCTGTATTTCTAATTTAAGTCTCCACCTAGATATCTTCACACATGTTCCTTCACATTCAACATGATTGGTACCTCTCCATCCATCATCCTTACCTGTCCATATTCGCGAGACTTCGCAGATTCAATTTCTTTCAACGAACGCAGAGCTGACTACTTAGCCACAGTTTCAAGACACAGCTATATTCTGATATCACGAGGAGTTGAACTCACGAGACAATTTTCTCATTTTCTTGAGACTTAAGAAAGAGAAGAGACGTATATAGTCAAATCCGTGTATCTGTGTATTTTTTCGTTATCGACGAGTGGACCTTCATCGAGTAACGAGCTTCGCAAGACGAAATAACACTTTCTACAATCGTGCGACTTTTTTCGGAACTTCGAAAGTGTAGTTGCCGGGTGGGGGGTGTAAGACGAAGCGGAAAACCAATCCAGTCTACAGATTGAGTATACTAATAAAAATATCCCGAAACAAAAATTGATATAGGGACCGAGAGGTGGAGGTTGGTTTTCCAGGGTGCTCGAATCGAAGCTCTATCTAGGATTCGGTCTGGTACTAGTGTAGTGTCTATATCACTGTACTTGTACTTTTAGTCGTTGTTGTTGTATTTTCCGTCGTTGACTCGTTGTTTGTATCAGGTATGATAAGTCCCGCGAGTCGAGGAAATTCCGATTTGTGCGGGTTGGTGGTGAATGGTGAGGAGTCCGCGATTTGAGGGATGGAGCCGTGGCTAGAAGTGCTTCTGTGGTTAATACTTGATGAGTATGAGTATGAGTATCCTGACTGTGAAGAGATGAGGGGGTTTTTTGGCAAAAATGTACTATGATTAAGCTACGCGTCGCTTTACTTGTATCTTTAGAATAGATTACAAGAGTGGGAATAGTCTTAATGAAACTTGTATAATTTCGTGCGGGCATATCTTGGCTTTATAGGTCATGCTGTTGTGAATAAGTTCGATATTAGAGCGGAATTTTTGATCTTGATTATTTTATAAATGATGTATATATATTATATAGAAAATAATATCAAGTTTCAATCCAGAATGTGCTAACAAGATTTAAAAGCTTCACAACTCCCAACGAAGAACCTTAAGGTTGAGTCGTTGACAGTCTAGGGATTTGAATAGTTCGATGCATAACTCAATACACCGGCCGAGCATTCCTATCCTTCATTGAAAGTACATACGTGTCGACACTCTTGGCAAATCCCTAAAATACTCAATACGAAATGGTATACTAAGCCTTGCATCAACGATAGTTCATCTGTTTTCGGTCGGACCTAAAATAACGAATAAATACCTTCATTCGAATCCCAGGTTGCGTGATCGACCTTGTCAGGTACAAAGCTTCCGGCCTCGAACTCTGGATTGGATCACACTCGTCAATCGTGCGATCCTTCGCCTCCTCGTTTGTATAGTTCCCACCTTTGATACTTCGTCAGTACTTAGTATACTGTCTTCAATGTCCCAGAATCCTCAATCTTTCGTTTACGAATCTCTTGGATACGCACTGAGATCAGAGAAGGTTCCTGTAAGATAATACCTCTGTCAATTTCTTTGATAACATACCCTCTTCGATTAAGGTAAATATAAGCTTGAAGGACTTTGGTTACAATATCGCTTGGGTGCTTGGCACCGGCTTATTTTTGTGACGCAGCGATCAACTCTCTAGTTACATATGTCCCTGAATGATGAAGGCGTTTTTGACACACTATGATAAACCAAAATTTTCGCTACAGACATTTACAGATTGTGTTTTGGTACATTCTATTACCATTTCCGGTCTCAACAGTGCTACATTCGTTTGGCTGCTATAGAAGAGTACCGTGAATCGGATTTAAGCACTCATACGAAGCTTCCCTGGGTATCAACCTCCTTCTAATCCCGAATCATATTTCAGGTGGTTCAAGTGTTCGAAGCGTTGGTTTGTAAGTGTCGGTATCGGTAATCGTTGTCGAGCTTCCACGTGTGTAGCCTGCTTTTGGCCTTCTTACGCCCTGAATATAGCAGCTCCATGCGGCCACGCTCAAACCGAGCTGCAAAGTGTCCTTCCGGTCGAAAATTAATGTACGGAGCTGATGTCCACAAGCAGCATCAGTATCAAAACATGAACCTCGGAGTGGAGCGCTTACCTTTGTAACCTCAATCGTACCTCTTCCTCAGAAACATCATTCCACCACCAAGGACGAAGACGATAACTAAAACTATAGGAAACACTATGGTCAATAAAGGCAGTTATGGAAAATTTAGAGTTCGACAGAGCACTCACTAACAACAATTGCTTCTACAACAGTATGATCTACCGCTCTCTTCGCCAAGACACCATGAACCTCTCGTACGAGCAGCGAAGAAAATTTGATAGCAGGCATACTGATACTTGCGCCGAAGGAAGTGAAACACAAAATATTCAAAAAGATAACGAGTGGACGACTGAAAATAAACAGCTCGAGCTTGAGCAAAACAAATCAGACAATGATACGACGCAACATTCGGACCACCAGGATCAACAACCTTCAGAGATTTTCGGGTTCTGGACTCTCTATATATCAAAAGCATATACATCGTACCTACTATATTGCCAAGTATGTCAAGCCTGTCAAGCCCGTCAAATGTTCCTTTGACTCGTCTTAACCTACCACATGCCGCCCAAGATCAGATACTGATACACCACAAGACAATTCCAAGACTTCTCACGTGTTTCACGGGAGATTCCAAGGTGCGCGTACGCGAGCATGGCTCGATTGCTCGGCTTTGAAACCATGTTAAAGGAAGAAGTGGTCTGATGCTAAGCCTTGGTTTGCGAGGCTGGACTTCTGGAGTTGTGTTTGATCTTTGAAACAGGTAGATCTACGGATCTTGGAATCTTGGCAGTCTTGTGAAGCGAGATGGAACCGAATCACCGACGGAGTACTAAGATGCCCTAGAAGGCGGCGCTAGTTGAGACAAGGCTAGAAGATAAGGAAAACGCGCCTTGAGAGCTTTACAGCACATCGAACCCATAGAACGAATAATACACTCTTTTGATTCTCACGGCTGAGAACTACTTTTGTTTCGGCTGTTGAAAGAGCTCGATTATTATTACTATGATACTAAGGGTAATATATGATATAAACGACTTTACTATTCCGAGGATTAAAATTGAAAATTATTCTGTGCTAATTATTTATCTTAAAATCCAAATTCTTTATAAGCGATAAAAATGTAGGAAAGCTGCTTCTTCATTATATTTAAGCTCTAGTATTTCCTGTAATAAGAAATTAAAGATCACTTTTTACATATACTTTTTCTTTACTCAAAACACGTTAATGCGAAATCTGATAAAGAAATATTTGTATTAAATGAAGTGATAGCTATTGAATATAAAATTAGATCTAATTTTTTAACTGAATATATTCTTAGTTCTAATAATAGCTTCAATCTTAGATTATATATATATTAGCTATATAATATTTTTATTTCCATGTAATGCTTTAATGCGAAATATAGTAAAATTATCGATATAGTATATAAGAAATATATATAAACTATAATTTAAGCTATAATAAACATCATAATTATAGCTCTAATGTGAATTTCTATATACTATAGCTATACAATATATTCATTTTCAAGTAACACGTTAACGCGTTATTTAAGCCCTTAAATAACGCACTAACGCGAAACCTAATAGAATTATCTATATAAGACAAGTGATTGTCTTATGAGTTATAATTAAAAATAAAAATAAAGACCTGCGACCTTCCTAGTTTCCTTTTCAGCTGCGAAAACCTTACTTCTTTGGATTACTACACCAACTGCAATTCCTGCAGCCAGCATACATATCTTTTCAAGACAAAGGCAAATAACCACCAAAGTTAACCTATGCCAGAACATCCATCTCGGGACGATTCCGAGATCTATATGGGACGCTGCCCTGAATGTCGCTGGCACCACTATCAGATGGTAATCGGAAAGGAATGCTCAGTGTGTAAACATAGAATAATATGACTGCCCCAGCCCGCAATTGAAGTACCACCGTTCATTGCAAAGCACCGCCGGCCAAGGAAAAATCCTGATGCTGGTAGCTAGTACTGGTGGCTATACCATCGAGAGGTTGAAGAAGATTTGAAAGAAAGCGGTTTTGGGTCACCACATAGTTATGTATCGGCGTGGTGTGGGAGGCTTGGAGGAGCTGGTGGATGTACTGGAAAAGTCTGTTAAATTCTCTGAGTTTCGGGGGAAAGGATAGCTCTACGTAAGATGTAGGAAAGTATGGGTAGCCTCTAGAAGAGGTATAAAGCACCCCACAAAGGAGAATGAGGATACTGTCTCCAAAGATACATAATTACATACGCATACTCAAGCATAACCGTATAGTTTGAACCCCAACATTTAGACGTCCAAAAACTTAAAACAGTCGTGTGCATTCCGCAAAATATCTTGCCAACAGTCAGTCGTCTGTAGAAATCCCAGATAGGAAGTTGTAGAAGTTTTGCGTTTTACATCGAATAATTCATCGCCGTATTCGCTACTGCATACTATTCTGACCTGTATCGATACAAAAGGACCTGCCTCCCGCTTCAGCTACCCATTTGTTCTCCTATCAAGTATGTCGTCTCACTCGATGGCTCCTAAGCGAAGCTCTCGACAAACAAGGCTTAAAACATATCTCACAAGTTGGATGTTCCCGTCTCACATGCTCCGCCCTCTGTTCCTCCACGGCAAAGAAAACAAAGCATTTCGCGCAGGGAAAGTGGGTTTCCTGAGTATGCTGATTCAAGGCCGCAACCGTAAGAAAGTGTCCATTTGAAGGACACAGAGTGCATTTTGGGTGGTGTTTCGCTCGATGGTTGCGAAGTGATGGTCGTGATGTAAAGACGGATGCACATTGTATACATGCAGGGTGGCTGTTATGGATGTGGATGCGGAGTCTGTCCGGGGTGGGGAAGCGGTTGGAACAGAATGCACATTGTGGATGTGAGGCTTCCATGTGTGTGTTCCAGAGTTCGTAGGAAGAGAATACGGCAAGGAAGGGGCAATAAGCGCAGTTGGGATGCATCACTGACATATGGTGTCCCATGTCGTCAAGTGACTCAAACCGCGCGCTACATGTTGTACATGTTGCGTGTAGATCTAGATACTCGTCCTTTGATTTGTGGTAGGTGAGGCACATACTGCAGTATACATGGCTGGTGCGATAGTGCTTGTTGTAGCCATCGAGGGAGTTGAAGCGAGCAGTGGTGCAAAGTGAGCATCGAGGATGATTGGAGACCATGTGTTCATCTTGCTGCTGAAGTGTGATGGCCTCGAAAGAACATAGCTCACAAGTCGGATGCACATCTTTGGAATGCTGATCTCGCTCAGCAATAGTCGCGAATCTTGTGTGACACCGCCGACAACATGGGTGAACCGCGTCTGTATGATCATCGTGTGAAGCTATGCTAGAGAACTGTTCATCACACCACACACACTTGAGGCGATTCCCAGCTACATGACTAGCCAGTGTTGCTTCCGACAGGAGACTTTCGTGGCACCAAGTGCACTTCGGATGCACAGATTTAGTATGCTCAGGGAGGTTTGGAAATCGACCATGGCACAGATTGCATCTAGGATGAGCTATATCCAGATGTTCACTTAAGCCTCTCCGGGATTCGAACCCGCTAGAACAATCGCCACAAGAGTAATGCTTTGAACTTATCTCTGGCGGCGCTTGTATTGCTTTCACTGGTGCAGGGCTTGTCGGACCCGAAACCGTGAGCGTTCCATGCGGCGAGACGTATATGGCGTGAGAGCCGCTTCTCAGTACAGATGGATCTAGTGTCAAGTTTCCATCACAATATATGAGAGACAGGCTTTCGCCTCGAGTTAGAAGATCCTTTTGATGGGCCATCATTGAGCTCACGATACCTTCTGGTCGATTTTGGTGAGCCAGGGCTACACATTGTCAGAAGTACTCATTTGATGGTCCCTCACATTACTTTAGAGGTGTCAGCAATACTTTGAAGTTATCCGAGGGACAGCTCACCCTTGTTTTGGCATCTTCCAGACTTTTCTTGTTTCGTTTGTCCGCGGCGAGCCCACTTCTTTCCGCCCAATTTCAACCACGTCTTCGTCTTCTTTACAGCCTGACATCGTAAAAATTGTTGAGTTTGTCGCTTGATATTATTTCGCTTGTTTGTAGATACCCTAGTCTATGTTCGCCGAATTGTTGGGATGATTATCGCGAGATCTACGATTCT
Source organism: Rhynchosporium graminicola (assembly GCA_900074885.1). Taxonomy (NCBI): domain Eukaryota; kingdom Fungi; phylum Ascomycota; class Leotiomycetes; order Helotiales; family Ploettnerulaceae; genus Rhynchosporium; species Rhynchosporium graminicola. The sequence continues at coordinate 626,846 of FJUW01000033.1, forward strand.
GTCGTTGTTCAGATCAGGTCAGGAGAGGGTTTCCGGGATGAATGAACTGTTGTCGACCTCTCATTGGCAATTTGTCTTCATGCACCATTTGATATTCGAGTGCGTGACTGTGCATCAGCCAACCATCGACCTCCTCGTGCATCTGGCGAGATAACCAAGATGCGAGGCCGAAAGTACCAAAATGATCAAAAGCAGGCCAGAAGGGGTTTGGAATTAGATGCACCATGAGTTAAAAGTCTAGTTCTAATAACGTCTTATTTCAAAAATAGCCAACGACTTTTTGCTGTAGATCCCAAAGACTACTTTTCAGCACCAGAGATATCGTTCGCATGGGACCCTGGAGCCCTAACTCCTTTAGGGCCAGACCTGCCAACTTGCACGAGATGAGCTTCCTCTTCACTTGAATCATCAGTAAAGACGAAGCTGCGAAACTCGCAATTCTTGTATGCAGTCCCTATTTCAGTCAGGCTTCCGAGAATGTCTGTGTGATTCGGAGGGAGTACCATTTCTCGGCTCGAAATCACTCCAGTCATCTGTGAAGTAGTGAAGAAATGCTCCATGAGTTACTAATACAATGGTTTTCTCAGGTCGCTGCCAAAGCCAGCGTCTGAGCTCGGCAGCTCGCGCAATGACGGCTGTCAGGCTTGCTTCATAGTTGCCAGTCTTCGTTTTGGTCAGAGGCAGCTCCATTGTCGGATGGTCAACGTACCTTTTTGCTCCAGCCCGGCTCTAAAATGCTATAATCAATTTTATTCGAATCAAATCCACCATCTGAAGATTTCTCTTCAATAAGCGCTTCAAGCTCACGCTCAAGTTCTTCTCTCTCAAAGCCAGTATCGCATGGCTTGTTGCTGATTTCTTGAGCCTGTGGTACCAGCAAAAGGCGGACGCCGGGTCTCAGCAACGCCGGAGTGAAACTCTCAATTGCTGTTTGGATCGTTCTACGCAGCGGGGACGCCAACACGATATCGATCTCATCGTGGAATGGAAATGCATCTCTGAGGTTTTTGCATTGCTCCTTTCCATGAGGTGTAATTAGTGCATCTCTGATATTGAAGTCATTCTGGCTATGGGTCAGCGTCCGTTGTGCCATATGTTTTGGATAATCCTCGATTGGTACGCACTGCAATGTTATGGCCACCTTGAGCATGGCGAACTAAGTATATAGTCTTGTTCATCGCGGATGAAGAGAGTTTCTCGGGCGAAGAGTGGGATTAAAAAGTGGTGATCAATTATAGTCGTAATGGGACAAAAGGTGGAACCAAGTCAGACAGTAGCAATAAGTCTAATTGCTATTACAAACTTTATCTATATAATTAAAGAGTAAATTGAATCTTAATAAGCTAAAAATATACTTAGAAATATTATCAGCTCAGATAAGTTCAGTAGACTATAGCCTTATATACTTAATAAGTATATTCGGATACTTTAGGGACTATTATAGAAGTATAAAACCTATTAGCTAAGGAAATAAGATAGATATAGCTAATAACCTTTTATCGCAAGGTTACGTTAATCTTCAGAGTAAGGCATAGAGTAGTTAAATGTTATATATTATATTGCAGTACTAATTACTATAAAGAGTTAACCGAAGGTATTATCTAGGAATATCCGTACGGAACATACACGTGACTATAGTCATATGACCTATACAGCCTATATCCTCGCAATATACCCCTCTATAGAGATATTATAGATCAGTAACTTCTATAGGTACGAGTGATCTAATTTCCTATAATTAGTCGATTATACTATCGTATACGTATATATAGTAATACCCCTAGAGAGTAGAACTATACTTTATTATCACGTGAACTAGATAAATCCCAGGTTTTGTAATTCCTTTAAGATAATTAGCCTTTCTAATTAATATCTATACTCCTTATTCAAGGTATAAAATAGTTATATTTAGTATTACTATAAATGTGACGCTTGCTCTAGAAAGGTCTCAAAACTACCTGAGTAATAAGACCTCAAATTACTATAAATATGAAGTAGTAAGAATCACTTGAGAATCTAAAACTAAGAAGTAAAGAAGTAGAGAGAGAATAGAAGTATATATATGAAAAGGGGCCCCTAAACTCTACTCGTGTAATCTCGCTTAGTAGTAAGTGTTTCTACTAATAGGGAGAGACCTCTAAACCTAACTAGTCGTTATACTACCCCCCCCTCCGAAAAAAGCTCACCCTTAAGCGTTAGTCTATCTCCTTATTACTATTAAGGTAGTCGTAATCATTAATTCCATCGTAGAAAGCTTTTAGCTAATTAGGTAGTTTAGCAGGAGGTCCAGCTTATATTAGGTTATTAAGGTAGAATTATTACAGCTTAGCAGGAGCGTATTTAACGTCTATAGCGTCGTACTATATGAGATCAACGTCTTAATTTAACTAGGAAACTCGGTATAAGAGGCTATTACGCTACTTACGGCACGCAAGCTCCTATTTATCGTTACTAGTAATATCAATAGGTAATAATAGTAGTAAGGTTTATCCTAGTAAGGGGTCGTTTAGATACTTCCGTAGCTTAGCAGCAGGGAATACGTTATATACTTTTATACTAGCAGGGAGCTCTAGACGATAAGAGCTTCCGACCTTTTCAATTACGCGGAAGAGTCCGTTAGTTAGGAAGTCGAGTTTTTTACCAGGTCGAGTACTCGTAAAGTAGCGTATATCTAGCTAGATAAGGTCGTCTATAGTGAAATTAACTTCATAGCGTGAGTAGTTATAGGATTAGGTGTAACGACACAAGACTCAAGGCGGTATACAAGCAAGAATAAACAAGTAAGGAGGCCAAGAGCGATCTTATATAGTCTGGTACGAAGGAAACAGAAAGATACAGAGCTCTGAAGGAGTCTGCACCTTCTATATATACAAGGAGGGTATGCCTAAGGCACCGATACTGGCCCGTATCTGCCACGTATGCCTAAGGCACCGATACTGGCCCGTATCTGCCACGTATACCATGCGCCGTCACATTACCCCCTTCCAAGACAAAGGCTCGCCCTCGAGCCTTTAAAGGTAATGAGAAACGAAAGAAAAGAGAGTTAAATCCAGTCGAATTCCAAACAAAATCCAAGTGATTATCAATCTAAAGCGTAAGACGCAAATCACTCCTTCTTCGTCTTCAATATCGGATAATCGACCTTATAGTAACCGTGCTTCTTATAGTAGTAATATTGTACTTCCTCGATAGGTATTAAGGGCTCAGAAGACGTGCTAACTATCGGTAGAGCTAGAGTAGCTCGAGGTATTGAAGGTAGTCGAGAGAGTTCCAAATCGAGTGCTGTAAGAGAAGAGACTATAGCTAAATAATCAGTCTTCTAAGAGTACTTAATTAGAGCGGCAGCTATACGTAGCCGTATAGTAAGCTTCGGCCAGAGGTAAAAGTACCACTCTGATTCAGCTATACCTCCGAGAATTGCCGAGCTTTGGAACTTTACACGGAATTGCAAAAAGGACTCCTTTTTCATTAAAAGCTCATGAAATTCGGTCCGATACTGCTCCGTTTCGAGTCCGGAAAGGTAGTAAGAAGCGAGTACTGAAATTATCTCTTCAGCAGAGGAGAAAGGCGTAATTTCCGAGAGATACTATAGTTCTAAGTAACCTCTTGCAAGGCCAGAAGTAGAGCTCTAGACTAGCGCTTTGCGGGCACGCGTAGTCGGGTATCGGTCTGAATTGACTTCTAGTCGGTCCTAAATAGAAGCACGCTATTAGCTGAAAGACGGGTTGATCCCTATATTAAGATTATTAATACTTTCAGTCAGTTGCGACTTACTGGAGGTCCGTAAATTATTAATTGAAGAGCGTTTAAGGGTAGGTTCTGTCGGTAATTATGATGCTGAGTTTACCGAAGGTCTAAGGTTTATCGATTGTGCCTAAGTACGTAAAAACTCGGCAAACATCTGTTCGATGCGACTAATACTAATAGAAAGCTCCCGAGTAGTCGATTCTGTCTATAATTAATAGTCTTCAATCGATTGAAGTAATTCCATAGTAGGTACGGAATCGGAGGGGCTGCGAGGGTATTCCGGTGAAGCCGTAGGAGCTGGCTGAGCCTTCTTAGGAGGCATGGCCTTAGGTAAGCGAGGCTAAGCGAAAGTGATAGAACACTTGAAAGTTATAGAAGAAGCGAAAGTCGAAATCGAATTCTGAAGAAGCCGAAAGATTAAGGAGGGTCAGATATCTTTATTAAGTAGATATGGAAAGTGTTAAATCAAAGGTTCTAGTAGAAGGAGGTCGATTCTGCTAAGGGGGACAAATTATACCGGGGTACGGGGGTTACGAGTCGGATTCCGGCAATTTCCGCTAGGGTGATAAGCTACTTCGTCCTAGCCTAAAAGCAAGGTTTTTCGCTATTAGAGCTACTTTCGGAAGGTTGAAGTCGGGTGAGGAGTTAATAAATATTAGGGCCTATAGGGAAGTTTCCACCTAAAATTCGTCCGCTGTTTTACTTCGTACGCACGAAGGAACGAGTTTCGAAGTATCCGAGAGTGACTTCGCAGTAATACTAGTGCTTCTGAAGCTGAATTACGTTCAAATTCCCAGCTGTCCGAGAGATCTCTAGAATCTCGGCTCTTTTGAAAACCTAACTGTCGAATTCGTAATTGATAGTACTAACTGTTTCCGTATGATTCCGAAAATCTAAGGCAAGTAGAGATAACTCAGCGAAGAGCTCCCTAATAGTCGAAGTCGTACGTCCGAATCGAGTTTTCTAGGTGAGATATTATTTAATGCCGTCCCCGGCGGTCTTGATCTTTCTGTTTAATATAACGATATAAGACTTAAGGCGGTATATAAGCAAGAATAAACAAGTAGGGAGGCTAAGAGCGATCTTATATGGTCTGGTACGAAGGAAACAGAAAGATGCAGAGCTCTGAAGGAGTCTGCACCTTCTATATATACAAGGAGGGTATGCCTAAGGCACCGATACTGGCCCGTATCTGCCACGTATGCCTAAGGCACTGATACTGGCCCGTATCTGCCACGTATACCATGCGCCGTCACATTAGGATATCTTAGCTTATATACGTTAGAGGCTAGATTAAGCAGTAGTCCAGGTATCGCGTAAGCGATTAGCGTAATCCAGAGCTTACTAAGTATTCAACTTATTAATAAGCGTAGCAGAGTTAAGTAAGTCTTTCTAATTCTAATTAACACGAGGTATATATCTATAAACGACTTCAAAGGGTAAGAGACCTCTAAGGGATTCGTAAGGGAGAGTTATCTAGGCGTAGTCTATAATAAGTAAGAATTCCGACTAGTCGTCTTAATAGTAAGAGATAAAAAGTCGTAATCTACGTTAGAGATATTAGTTATAGATCTCTATTTAGCTATCTATTTACGGGTAGTCTACTATAGAAAGCTATCTTTTAGTACTAAGAATTATAATAACTATAGTCTAAAAACAGGAAACGAATTAAGGCCCTCTATTAGAGGTAATTATTAATAGAGCTCCGAAATAGAAGTATACGTAGTATAAGTAAAGCTTTATAAAGTCGCGCGTATCAGAGGTCTTTCGGCATAGAATACTAATTACTTATTTACTAAAACAGTCGATAAATATAAGAACGTTATCGTAGCCGTATTTATCGTAGTTAAAGCTATAGTAGTTAACTATAATATACTCCTATAGACGTGATAGTATAAGCAGAGGTTAAAGGAAGCCCGGTTTCTTATCATATAGCACTTAAATTCGTTAGTAAGTATAATAATTATAGTAGTACTAGTTAATAGTTAAAGCGATTCCGTACTACTAGTATTATAATACTAGTAGTTATAAGGTCTTCTTTGCACTTAGATAAGAAGTCTCTAATCAGTCGTATACTTCGCGTATAAGTAGCGTAAGAAAGTATAAGACGTTAAGTATAATTAGTCTTCCTTTATAGAGTAGAAGATCTTTTTCTATAGTTAGTTTTCTAGGAGTAGCGGAAAGAGCTTATTTCCGTAAAGCTTAGAGTAATAGCGTAATACGATTAGCGTCAAGTACTTACTATACTATAGAAAAGACTAGCGATAGGTCAGCGACTTCTAAGGCGTTAATAAGCTTAAAGTTATCTATAGAGTCGGAGCTATTCCGGAGGTTACTTATAAGTAGTACTAGATCGATTTAATCTTCGCGTAATAGCTACTATAAACGCTAAGTTCTTTTAGCGTTATTCTAGTCGTCCAATTTATCTATTCTATAAGAGAGAGTATTAGTAAGTAAGTTATACTTCCTAAGTCGATAGGTAATTATAAAGTTATAATCTGTAAGTAGCTCGGCTTATCGGGCTTATCGTACGTTCAGCTATTTAAAGGTCATAAAGTACTTAAGAGCTTTATAATTAGTAATAACGCAGATCTAATACGATATACCTACGAGCTCAGATCTCTAGTTACTAAAAGATCGTATAATTATAAGTATTTCCTTATTATAAATAGCGTAATTAAGCTTAGTAAGTAGTATAGTCTTAGAGAAGTAAGCTACTAAGAACTAGTCTTCGTCGTACTATTACGATAGTATACCTGCTATTACTCTATCACTAGTGTCTGTTTTAATTATATAAGATAGATATTACTAATAGTAGTAGAGGAGTAGTACCGAAGTAAGAGCGTGCTTTAGGTGATTAAAGGTATCTTTACACTCCCTAGCGAACCGAAATAACACGTTATTTTTAGTGAGTTATATAAGAGGTTTTACGATAATTCCGTAGTCCTTAATAAATCGTTAGTAGAAGTTATAAAAGCCTAAGAATAATTATACGCCCTTAACTATAATCAGGTAATTCTAAGATTATATAATATTAACCTTTTCAGAGTCTACCTCGATCCTAGAAGTAGAGATAATAAATCTAAGGTATTTAGTGCGAGTAATATTAAATTCATACTTCTTAAGGTCAGCTTATAATCTAGCGTCTTATAATCGTTATAGCACCTTATATATATATAATTAATACTATAGTAGGTCGTTAGAGTAGATTAGAATATTATCTAGATATACTATATAGAAGTCGTCCAAGTAGTCGAATAAGACGTTATTCATATATCGCTAGTACGTCGCAGGGCCGTTAGTCAGACCGAAAGGGAGTACCTTACACTTATATATACTATAATAGGTCCGGAAGGTCGTATACTCTTCAGAGGCTAGATCTATTCGAATTCGGTAGAACGCCTAGCGAATATCTAGTTTAGTAAATATCTTAGTAGTA